>JAYESA010000291.1:0-265120 GCA_036927795.1 Iris macrosiphon
GTGTGTGTGTGTGTATATATACCCAAAATACATTTTTTTTACCAAATATACTATATATATATATATATATATATAATATATATATATATATATATATATATATAAATATATATATATATATATATAAAATATATATATACCCAAAATACATTTATACCAACATATACTATATATACACATATGTGTATATATATACCAAAATACATCTTTACCAACATATACTATATATATATGTGTGTGTGTGTGTGTGTGTGTGTGTGTGTGTATACCCAAAAATACATTCACATATACCTACATACATACGTACACGAGGGGGAGGACCGTACCTGCCGCACGACGACGGCGAAGACATCGTCGACGAAGTGGTGGTGCTCGGGACTCGAAAGCTCAGGCAAGGTGGAGGACAGGGACGTCGGGGCTACTCTGGGTGGTACGGGGAGTTCGGAAAGAGGAGATACAGGGAGGAGTGGGGAAGTCTCCGGGCTGTCGGGATCAGTGAGGATAGGGTCTCAGGTTGAGTCCTCCGGCGAGGGGGAGGCCGGAGATGGAGGCGTGGCTACTGGAGACGGAGGAGGAGCGAGGCTCGGGTGTGCAGCTCGGGATGACGATGGTGGTAGTATTCGTGGCGAGGCCGGCTCGAGGTGGAGTCCGGCGGAGATGAATGAGGGTAGCCGGTGCACAAACTGGTGGCCGGACGGGCAGCCTGACCGGAGGGGCCCGATGAACGCCGGGGACGCTCGGGTGTAACAGGCTGGAGTAGTGGCAGAGAAACGATTGAGTGTAGGTGGAATCTCGGCAGGAGTAGGGAGAGCCGGTGGGGATGGAACAGTAGCATGGGTCGAGTGGGGACGTCGGTTCAGGCGGGGGAAATGGCAGTGCGGGTGATGGTGATACTGGAAGGAGGAGGCAGGGGGAGGCCTGGCTGTGCAGTGGGTCGGGGAGGAGTGGCGGAGGTGATGATAGGTCGTGGTGGTGTACGGTGGTGTTGTACGGTGGGCTCGGGTTGGGCCGCCGGGGAGAGCTGGCCGGAGAAGAGATGTTGGTCGGGGATGAAGTGTCGGATGAGTGGTGGAGGTGCACTACTAAGAATAAGCGGGATTAGCGACGTATTTTAGCGACTCCCTAGTAAAAACGTCGCTAAATTAGCGACTCGGTACAAATCGTCGCTAGGCGTCGCTAAATGGTGATATTTAGCGACGTTTAGCGACTTTTATTAAGATTTTAAAAAGAATAGTCGCTATAAGTTCAATTAAGGTCGCTAAACGTCGCTAATATATCTAATTTAGCGATGTTTAGCGTCGTAATTAGAGACGTATCTATCAAAAATATTTAGCAACGTATGTAGCGACGTCTTTTGGCGTCGCTAATTTTTATTTTAGCGACGTTGTTATTTGACGTCGCTAAACTGTCGCTAAATTTTGGCTAATTAGGGCTCAGTTATTGTCATGACCCGCACCCAAAAAATCGGGCATGAGTAGTGGGTACGTCCAGCCTACGCCGCAGCATCGGCGGTAGAACGCTGTTTAGGTCAACTATCTAGATAATAATCTCACACAAAAATCGGACATGACCTCTCCAAAAGGAGGGCAACCACACAATCAAAATATAAACCTGTCAAGATCTCAACTCCAAACGGAGGAGCAAATATCAAATGATAATCACAATATACTCAATCACGAATCTAAGCACGATAAGATAACACAGAGATCTAACAACTATAAAGTCTAACCAACAACAACTACTACAACAACCACAACATCAAAATAATAATACAACATCCAAAAATAATATACAAACAAGGTCTCAATCCAAAACCGGAGACAAATCCGGTGCTAAAGCTAATAAAAACAACAAAGTCCTAGTGATCCCGGCTACCAACCAGGAAATCACTCCTAAACTAGAGGGTCCCTGTCTGCACCATCGACAGGCTCAGGTCCATAAAACGTCGGACACCAATCCTCCGGATACTCTGAAAAATATGTCCAGTCAGGACTGGAGCAAGTACATCTCTAACAGCAGTTCCATTTAAATGATAAAAACTATAAAACAGTTATAGCAAGTAGCAAAAAGAATAAAGCAAGTATGAAACAAAGAAATATGTATAACTGGTGCATAAAGGTAAAGATGCATGGATATCAAAGCAAGATAGTAATAACTGCAAGATACAAGAAATCTAAGCTAAGATCAAGTCCGTACACATGAACGTGTAGTGAGTCCAGCATGAAAAATATGTAGTGAGTCAAGTCCAGAAACGTGTAAGTGAGACAAGTCAAGAAATACATGAGAGTCCAGACTATAAAGAATGAACTCGGTGTCTTTGAAATACTTGTTTCGACATATAAACGGCTAGGGGTAAGTACGGCTCATCGCGCACTGGGTGCGCAGCTGCTATCATTCCAGATTAGACCAGAGGGAGTAATGCCTGATGATTCCAGATGGAAATGTTTACATGTCTACTCGAGTATTTCCCCGCCCCGACTAATACAAGTGGATCCAAGACCCGACACGCAAATCAAGATGAGTCCAGCCTGAACATGAATGATGCCTGTAGGTGATGCCTGTAGGTGATGCCAGTAGTGATTCCAGAATAGAGGCCAGAAATATGAAATATACGTGTCGCAAGTAAATAAATCCAGAAATACCAGTCAGTGTCCCGTGTTGTGCCAGAATAATCAGATGATACTATACTAGAAGCTGAATCATAATAATCATCAGATAATAAAAACTATTAGAGAATGTACTCGTCTGACGTCTTGAGCAACTGCGATCCGAACTGGTGTCGCAAGGACCTAATACGAAAAGCAAGGTTAAACATGGTTCTAATGAGTTAAACAGATATAAAATAACTAAAAATAGGCTTCTAGGGTCGTTCTAGGTCAAACGAGTCAAACCGATAAAATCTGGGTCAAAAAGTCAACTCTGGGTCCAAAAAGTCAACTCTAGGTCAAAACTAGGTCAAAAGTTGACTTTGGCGGTCAACCGAGTCAACTACGGTCAAGTCTGGGTCAAACTAGGGTGCTTGAAAACTCACAAACTCGCCTCCTTGAGATATCGGGATACCCTCGGTATCCGATACCTCAACCTAGGCTATATACCCCGCCTATACCCTCTAAAACCTATGCTAGCACGCGTAAATATATACACATATACATATAAAAATCACTCCAATACTATTCCTAGGCTATTGCTCAAAAACCCCGTTCGAAACCCAATACCTTGGTTATCTTAAGGTATTGAAATACCTCGGTATCTCAAGGTATTGAGATACCGCTCTAAACTCAACCCGACTACCCCTCTAGCTAACTAACTATGCATAAACATATATATCTAGCTATAATCTAGGCTAAAATATAGATATCTAATACATATAGGCATATACCTTTATCTATATATATATATATCTCACAACACACATATACCTTACCTTATACCCATTCTCAATACATATATATCTATATCTAGTCTCTATACCTTTATATAACTATATGTATAGGCTATTATACATATATCTAACACATATAAGTATCTACATAGCTATATGTATCTATATTCACACATACACACAATACACATATACACATACCTTATATCTATATACCTTACCTTACCTTACCTTACCTTACTCTCAAATATATAAATATATCTATCTAGATATCTAACTGTCTATCTACCTAAATAACTATGTAGTTATCTAGCTATCTATCTAAGTATCTATATATATAACTATCTATTATCTAGTATCTACCTATCTAATATCTATCTAACTAGATACCTATCTATTTATATCTAGATATCAACTACCTATCTATCTATCTAACTATCCATCTATTATCTATCTATGTATCAAACTATTTACCTATCCATCTAATATTTATATAGTATCTAGATATCTATCTATTCATAAATCTATCTATCTATTTATATCTAGCTATCTACTTACCTATGTATCTATGTATCTATCTATCTATCTATTTATTTATCTAACTTATCTATCTATCTAACTATAGATATATATATATCTATACATATCACTCTCTCCCTCGCTCGCTGCTAGCTGTTGCTGCTGCTTACCCTGCTGCTGCTGCTGCTTAAAACTGCTGCTGCTGCTTTTCACTGCTACTGCTGCTTTTCATTGCTGCTGCTGCTGCTGCTTTTTACTACTGCTGATGCTGCTTTTCACTGCTGCTGCTGCTTATTCTGCTGCTGCTGTTGCTTTTCATTGCTGCTACTGCTGCTGCTTTTTAAATGCTGCTGCTGCTGCTTTTTAAATGCTGAAGGCTGCTTTTTAAATGCTGAATGCTGCTGCTTTTTAAATGCTGAATGCTGCTTTTTAAATGCTGAATGCTGCTGCTGCTGCTGTTCATGCTGCCTGCTGCTGTTCAGTCCACCCCCCTCTCACTCTCACACACACACACACACACAACCACATACAAACACACATATATATACATATATCTATATATATATATATACAACCATATATATATATATATATATATATATATATATATATATATATATATATATATATATATATATATATATACACACACAAGCACACTTACACATACATATATATATATACGCATAGACATGTACACACACAAGCACATAGATATAAATACACACATATATATACAAATATGTATACATAAACACACATACATATAATTATATACATACATATATATATATATATATATATATATATATATATATATATATATATATATATATATATAGACACATATACACTAACACAATACAACACACAACAACACACAAACAACACGCCCCACTCACGCCCAACGACCCCGACACTCACCAACACCCTAAAATATATAAAATATAACTCAAAAACTCTAGCACACACTCCCCGATACTAACCCAACGCGCGCACAAGCCCGAAACGAGAAAACCAAGTCGAAATGGCCGTTCGGTCATTTCGACGAACACGTGGTGCGCGGCTCGGAAAATCTCCTGAAATGCACACCAAACGAACTCGGAATCGGCCCAAAATTTACCCACGCACTCTAAACGATGCCTAGATCCTAGAAAAAATACTACCGCATCGATTCTAGGCCCGTGGCGAAAACGCACACGCACTTAGAATCGGCGACGACGAAAAGCCCCAATTTCGCCCGAAACGCCCGTTTCTCCGCGACACGACTTCCCGTGTCCAAACGGAGACACGCACTCACCCTCTAGACACCCGACAATGTCTACCTAGGTCTGTCTAACCTAGGGCATCATCCAAAATTGGGCCAAATTCGGATTTCACCCGAAATTGACACAAAACCTAGTGTTAAAGTCTCTAAACTCACCCAAACTAGTTCCAACTTCCTCCTACGGGTAGGCTTAGGGTCTAGGAGAGTTCTACAATACTAATTATACAACACAAAAATAATTAGCAAGGGGAAAGTTAGGTTTTACCTCTTGGGAGTTGGAATCCCAAGGCCAAAGTCTCACAACCCCTAGAAATCACCTCCCTCAAGCTCCAAGCCACCAACTCTAGCTTCCACACTAGATCTAAGCTCCTCACACCTAGGTTAAGAAAAAGCAAGGTTAGGGCTAGCATAAGAAGAAGGAATGGAAGAAGAAAGAAGAAAAATGGAAGAGGGAACTCACCTTGGAGAAGAAGGAAGAAGGAAGAAGAAGTGGAGAAGAAGAAATGAAGAAGAAGAAGAAGAAGTGAAGAAGAAGAAGAAGAAGAAGAATACAAAGAGGGGGGGCTGCTGCTGGTTTTTGCACGGGAATGGGTAGGTAGGGGGGGCGGCCACACATAAAAATGGGGGTTTACATGTACAAAGGTCCAAAATGCCCTCCCGTAACTCGGTTTTGGGTTTCGGGTTCCAAAAACACTCAAACTAACTCCAAATCTCTTCCACTAACCTTCTAAAAATAAAATAAATATTTTTAAGCCCCAAAATAATTCTCACAAGGGTGCGGGCTGGGTCGGACATAGGTCCACTAAGGTCTGACATGGGTCCAGGCTAGCCAAAATCCTAAAACAATCAATAAAAATATAATACAATCATTAATTAATTATAAATACAACTAATAAAAAATAATGCACAATTAACTAAATTAAAAATAAAAAAATACCCGGCTCTGGAAATAGAGTGGTGACAGTTATCTTTTCTCCATCTGTCAAAATTTTTGAAATCGTTTCGATTTCCCCCGCCCCCCCCCCTCCGGCGACCGGGTCTCCACGGCATCCCCCTCCTCCTCCTCGAGCTCTAGGTAATCTCTCTCTCTCTCTCTCTCTCTCTCTCTCTCTCTCTCATGTGACATAAGACACACACACAAACGCAGACACACACACGACACACACACACGACACACACACAGACGCAGACACACACACAGACGCAGACACACACACGACATACACACACGACACACACACACACAGACGCAGATTAGGGTTAGGGTTAGGTTTAGGGTTAGGGTTAGGGTTAGGGTTAGGGCTAAGGCTAGGGTTAGGGTTAGGGTTTAGGGTTAGGTTTAGGGTTAGGGCTAGGGCTAGGGTTAGGGTTAGGGTTCTGGATAGTTGGCTCTCGGATGTCTTGTAGAAGAAGAACTTGTATCAGTTAGTCAAGTGTAACTTTTTGGTGATGCCCACCTTTTTCTAGCTCTCTATCAATTGTTTTGGTTGATGCTATCGATTGGTTGCAGTGCTACTAAATTCAAGTCTTGCTTTTGTTTCAACAGCTGCTGATGTGCATTTTTTTTGTATATTGTAGTGCATTAGCTATAGGTGTCTTCTCTGTGTTTAATTATAATGTTTCAGTACCTGTGTCATCTGATACCTAAGTTCTACAATTACCTCAGTACATCCTGACTTTTGGGATACACCAGTTATGTGCATATATGTTCTACAATTACCTCAGTATATGTTTTCTCCACAACAAAGTTGTATTTATTTTTATATGTATAATTTGATTGCCAATATAAGAGTGACATTTCCAACAAAATAGTACTAGAGAATAGCCATTAATGTTCATAGCAAAATATTTACAGAACATTCATGACATGAGTGTGTAATTGGGATGTAAATTCATACTTGACAAACGTAGTATTTTTTGCTAGTGACAAAAATTAGGATACATAGTGCTTCAAAACGTTATAGAAGAACACAACTCAATAAATATCTTAAACTCATTCTTTATTTTGTCAAGAATGACAAATTTAACACCTGAATTAAGATATCATGTGGTAATGAATATAATTGTGTAATATTGACTAATTGTTTATTTATTTAGTTCAGTATGCATAATTATTTTATTTCTGGGAAGAAGCAAAGAAGAGACCCATATCTATCTTTCAGTATGCATAATTATTTTATGTCAATCAGCAGATAGATAATAACATCAGCTGCAAGATTTTAAAGTGCACAAAACTATAGAGATTAGTGGGGTCACTGTGCTCAAGTACACCCCCCCTAAGTTTTGTTGCATTCTTCTTATCTCTCTGTACCCCTGACATTAATTACAGCTAATTCTTTGTGAGTCATCTAATTCTTCCGTTCCGGTCCAATAGCTAATTCTTTGCTAATTCTTTGTTTTCATCTATCTTACCAGATGGCACCCAAGAGAGCGACACCTCCTACTATTAAGGAGGAAGTGATGCCTCCTACTGTTAAGGAGGAAGTGATGTCTCCTACTGTTAAGGAGAAAGAGATACCACCTGCGGGGAGTTTCAGTCACCCAGCACCTATCGCGGCTGTATCTCAGACGGGAAGTTCCAGTCACCCAGCACCCATAGCGGAGCTTGATAACATAAACGCTGTTTATGCGCAGTATTTGAGGGACTGGTATCTGCCCCATTTTGGAAATCCTCGAGATTGATACTATAATGTTTCATATACTTATATATTATGCATTTTGTGTTACTGTGATACTCTGATACTTATATATTATGTATTTTGTGATGCTGTTTATGCCCATTTTGTGTGACTTTGATATTGTGATACTTTTATGACTGTGATACTTATATTGTTTGTCTATAATATTTGTGTGTATTAATTGTATGCCTGTGATACTTTTATTCATATTAAATATTATTAATCCGGTGTTGAGTGTTCCACCGAAGGGGTCGGCGAACCCATAGAATTCAACAGAGGGTTGCTCCGGGTCTATTTTTAATTAGAAATTTATAAATTGCAGGAATAATAGTTTGGAACAATTCAGTTTTTTTTTTAATTTAGCGACGTATTTAGCGACGTCTAGCGACATTTTTATAAGTCGCTAAATAAGTCGCTAATTAGCGACGTGTCATTAGCCGTCGCTAACGATGTCGCTAAACGTCGCTAAACCAAGTCGCTGTACGTCACAAATTGCTGACATGGCAGTACTGCCAGGTCATTAAAGACGTCGCTGTTACGTCGCTATATAAGTCGCTAATGAGCGACGTTTAGCGACTTTAAGAAACGTCGTTATTTTGTGACGCCGCGTCGCTAAACGTCGCTACATTTAGCGACTCAATAAAGTCGCTAAAAAACGTCGGCATAGCGACGTTTAGCGATGTTTTTCCGTTCAGCGACTTGGTTTCTTTCGACTAAGTTAAAACGTCGCTAATTACGTCGCTAAACGTGTTTAGCGACATTTTTTTGTCATTTGGCGACATTTTTAGGCGTCGCTAATTTGACTTTTTTTGGTAGTGGTGGTTCTAATAGTGGTGATGGTGGTGGAGTCTCGGGACTCAGGCCGGGCTAAAGTGGGGTGTGGTCGGGGGTGAACAGCTCGGGGTGAGGAGTCGAGGGGAATGGCCGGTGTCGGGAAGAGGATGAACGGTCGACGCTGGCGGAGCTCCGGGGGTGGCTGACAGCAGTGGTGGTCACTGCCCCGGCGATTGCAAGTTACTCCAGCTGTGAAGTCGGGGACGAAAGGGTGAAGATGAGGTTTTTGGTTTAAGGTTGGTTTTGGTGTCGGTGAAGGTGTTGTATGTGAATAAACATTATGGAGAGGGTAGTTTTGTATGTGGGAGGAGATGATGTGACCTCCTAGGAATTAGGGCCGGCCAAGTATTGGGATGGGGTTGCTTTGGGAAAAGGGTTGAGGTGTATTTATATATAATGGAGAGGATGTTGTGTGGTGATGATGGCTCCATTTAAAATGGAAGGCCTAGATTCAACATGGAGAAAAATGCAAACAAAAGAAAGGATGAGAGAGGGGTTGGGTTGACTAGTCAAATAAGGGGGGTTGTTTTCTTCATTTGGGTTAAACCAATAGGATGGTGACACATCATTGCAATTTTGCAATTAAGTCCCCAACAATTGGAAAATTGAACAGAAGCGGATTTCTGGATTTAATTAATTAAAATTAGATACAATTGGCGTTCTAAAATTAATTAGGAGTACATGGGACCAAAATTAGGTTGGGTCACAAATACCATTAGTGAAGAAGACTCAGAACAGAATATTATCCTAATTTGGGTTGCACGAAAAATGGGTCAAGATTGCCTCCAATTTCGATTGGAACGCACAACGATACAAAGTCAGATTTTATTTAAAAATTAAATAAACGTCCGAGACGAATATTGTGCGGCTAAAATGAAGCACAAGAGAGTATAATTATGAGTTACAAAAAGGTCCGAATGAAAGGCGGGCATGTCTAGGGCAAGGTTGTAAAATCTGTTGGAAGACAAAAGATAGGGTAGCGCTCCAAATATCGAAGAAACGGTAAGACGCGATAATTAAATAAAATTACGGCAATTAATTATAATTAAATAATATACAATTATTTACACATTAATGATGAAAATACGAAAATACCCCTAATCCGAAACGTGGGGTGACAAGTCTACCCTTCTTAAAAGAATTTTGTCCTCGAAATTTAAGATCCTCGACAGTCGTATTTATTTATTCATTTTTCATCAAATTTTTAAATTCATCGGATCACATAATCATGAAGTGAATCCATATTGCTACTTCACAATTTTTCTTTCCAAATTTTATAAGTATCATATTCCCGCAAACCTTTAAAATAAATAAAAAATTAATTTCCATCCTTATCAAAATCTCCTAAAATTTTTTTTATGTTAATCACTAAATACAAAACTTAATATTCAATCCTCAAATTTTAAATCCACCCAATGTATATTTAAAAAAAATCTCGTCCAAAAAGTTTGTATTTGAACACCAACCCATTAATATCTTACTCCTCAAATTTTGAGTAAATCACTAAATACAAATTTTACTATCCAATCCTTTGATCGAAAATTCAGTCCTTGCACGTTTATAAAAATTTAAAATCTTATCCCAAAATTTGAATTCAACACTAATCCATTAGTGATCTAAATCCTCGATTTCTTTTTCCACACAATACTCAAATAATATAATACTCGCAAAATCCTCAATTGAAATTTTTAAATAAATCTATATCTTGTAGTCAAATAAATACAATAATAATCTTCTTAATTTCCTCAAAATTTAATGACAATTTCAATCATTTCATAAACTTCATAAAATCAACGTTTTAACAAGATCGCCAATCCTGTCATATCAAGTTCTCAACTCTTTGTTTAAATTATTGTTTATCCTCGAATTTTAAGGTGCATTGTCTCTTTCTGTCAAACCACATCCTCTTCATTGATTCTTTACTTACAATCAATCCTCAACAATCAAAGTCTAAGAGAATCCTACCTACAGTTATACAAGACGCAATACAACGTGTATTCTAGATAAATATGCAATCAAGATGAAACATGCATGGTCATAGTCACTTTTGTCGTGGTATTAAGGTCTCTGTCGGGGTGTACTACTAGCTATATTCTAGCAAGGAAATCACGAATACAACTAAGGTACTAAGGAATCAATCAATCAATCAATAGACAGAAAAGAAACAAAAGAAAGAACAGAACATAGTCTTCTAACCCATTACTTGGATATCTTCATCCTCTAATATACACTTAACTCTTGCACATTCACTAACTAATTCCTATCCTTGTACACTGGTACTCATATCAACTAATCATTAGTCCACAACATCCATGAATGCATCCATATTACATACACCTATCTATTAATACCAAAATCTGATACCAAGGACCTCTAGCACAATCATAAGTCAATGATGCATTCAAGGTTTGATACTCCTATCCCTTTAGGTATCTCTGTTCTACTACAAGTACACCCACTGCTAGTTCTCTTTCCTACTACAATTGTTCATACTAGTTGTTCTTATCACTCAAGTGAACACCAAGTGCAACACACCATACTAAGTACTGTTATTTCTAATACAACTCTAGATGGACACCCAAGTCTGTTTGCAGTACCATCTCAAACATGCTCAAGTCAACAGATCCTTACGTATGCACTTCATCCACTCATATACTAATATATATTTCTTACCCACGAAAAAATTAATCCTCAAAATAAGATCCTCAAGGTTTAACTCCTTGAACAATTTAAAATAAAATGCATATACTTCCTCAAAAGTCAAATACTCAATATCGAAATAAAATTTTAATCACTTCTAAAATCTTTATAGCCTTGACCATGTTTATTGAATCAAATTTTTGAATCCTCAATATTTTAACAACATAAAATCTCAACTCCTTAAAATTCTCAAAATTGTAATTTATTTCCACTCTTCAAACGATAAAATTAAATTCACAAGTATACATATAAATGCTCACGGTTTCTAATACTCAAGGTGCACACTAATACACCAATTATTTACAACCTTAACTGTGTACGAAAATTTGCACTACCCAGATTACTTGCACTATCACTCCCAATAATTAAGGTTATCATCACACGTATTTTCTTCCATGATTTTCAATCTATATTAACTGGTATATCAATCTAATTATCATCACACGAGTTCTTACTGTTATTATCATCATTCTCGACTAATCCTATATATGGAATCATTAGTACTCTTGGTATGATAACACTAGCTTCATTATTGGATCATCTCATCAAACTTATTAGAACTCACGATTACTTGCACCTTATATAACACCCATGTTTCACTTTACTCTCATGGGCAAGTATATGGTTCCTCATCTCGATTGATGTATATGTATTTCCCTTTAATCTTTTACAGTCTGTTAAACTAATCTGTGATACGCTTCACAACTTTCATTATCAATCCTGATATTTCTTTACTCATGACATCTCATTAAAATCCTTTATGCATATACATTTCTTTATTTTTAACACACCCGGTATCAATCATCAAATTGAACATCATGCTCCATTAATCCTTAACACAATTCCTTGATACTTAATTATTTACATAGATCATCCAATTACAAAATCATGATTATCCAGGACGGGTATGCTGGCTCTGATACTAACTCTTAGAATCATAACTGATACTCTTTTCTCCTTCTATCTATAGTGCCAATACTAACTATAACACACCTATCATTGAACTATTGCTACAAGACACTACGCTATGGGTTAACTCTAGATTAATGCCTACTGCTCACATTTTCAACTAGGAAATACTTACAAACTCACAAGCAACACTCAGTCAATACTAATACTCAAGACACAGACATAATTATAAGTCACTAATTATCATACTTAACAAGGAATCCTAAAAGAATAGAAGCTTAAAAAGGAACTAGATTGAGGACTGAAAGTATTTCTACTGCTAACAAACAAAAAAAGCGATGGAATAAAGTCCTGTAATAACAGAAATAGATAAGTATTGAGATGATACTTTAAGAACCAATTTAAGATACAACCTGATAATCATACACGTCTGTCAGAAATTATGACACTTAGAATCCTCGCCACGCCAATAAGCATAGGTGCGATAAACGACAGGTTCCGTAACTAAGGTATGCAACTCTATAATCAGGTCATCTAGAATCTTCGCCACGCCAACCGGTATGGATGTGAGAGACTCTAAATTTCATAACTAAAGTATGTACGTCCAAGTCAGGTTCCTATGTTCTCGTCATGACAGCTAGTATGGCTGCGATAAACTCTAGGTTCCATAACCAAAGTAGACGTTTTACCTTTCTCACTGTTCTCATCAATGTATGTCATCAGATGATACCATAAGGTTTAGTCCGTAAAATTCATCTCGATATAAAATCAACTCAACAACGATACCAAGAATTTAAATTTAACAGCTGGTCAACAAGAATCAAACTCAATATCAATGAGTGAGGACGGACGGAAACAAGGGCAAAAGATTTAAATTGGAACTTGTAATAAGATTCTCAAGGGGTCATCCCAGAAATCTCAAAAGAATTTTTGTGATTGAGTATCCTCTCTCATCCTAGTATCCTATGTCCTATATTCTATAGCAGGCACGCAGCAATACAACTAAGTTGTCGCACTACCACGATATCGCACAACTTGCGAAGTCTGACCTGCATGGGCCACTACTAAAAACGTGTCATGACCCGTACCCGGTATAGGGGCACGAGAGCGTGGGTACGTCCAGCCTACGCCACAGCATCGACGGTAGAACACTGTCTAAGTCATGATACTATCTAATCAATCTAACATGGATATCCAACTCCATAAGGAGACACGGATAATCACAAAATAATATGAACAACATACTCAATCACATAACTACAGCACGATGAGATCTTGAAGAGATAAGATAAAATGTAACACAAGTCTAAAAAGAATAATCTAACTCAACAATATAATCCAAGTCTCAACAAGTATGCCGAAGACAAATCTGGTACCAAAAATAATCTGCTAAAAGAACTAACTAGATAACTAGTGATTTCGGCTAAACCTCCCAGAATCACAACTGAACTACCTAGTCCAAGACTGCAGCTACTCACCCTGTGGTCCAAAAGTGTTGGACACCAGTCCTCTAGGCATAGTCTGGAAAATATTTTCTAGTCAGGAAGGAGAAAAGTACATCTCAAATAATATTTCCATTTAATTGATAAGGGCTATAAAACAATTAACAGATAATGCTATATACTGAGAGAAGACAGTGAATAAATACAATGGCAAAATAAAAAGACAAGCAATGTAAAGAGACACGCAATATAGACAATATGAAACAGTCAATGCATATATGAAATGAAGAGAATGAGGTACAATATCATATACGGGTGATGTAGTATATGATCTAAAATAGAGAACTGTAACTATTCTAAGTATTTAAAATATCAGTCTATCATGTGATCGGCTTGGGACAAGATCAGGCTGGTTACATATGATTAGCTATGATTCATGTAAGGTCAGGCTAACCATTTGGTTAGCTATGATGCTAGTAGTGGTCAGGCTAATCATATATAATAGCTATGAGGCATGTAATGGTCAGGCCGCACCCGACATGAGATGTGGGGTAAGCTATGATGCATGTAGAGTTGGGTATGATCACATAATCTACTAATATTTCCCCCGCCCCTAACTAGTACAGTGGATCCAATCATGACACGTCACGATACACGAGCAATGTACAGGGTCTAAATATATGTCGTGTACACTGTCAATACGATAATCAACGTAACATCTCATGATTTCAGATCCAATCTATATACTAGTCCGTGTAGCACAGTGTCAAGAATCATATGTAACATTTTTAGATACTAAATTTATAGATATTATCAAATAATTAGAAATTATCAGAGAATGTACTCGCCTTGGGTCCTTAGCTGGTAATACCAATGTCATGTTCCAGTGTATCGCCTGGATGATCCAACGGTCCAATAGACATAAGATAAATATAACATTTGCATCAGATGCTACACTAACACACAATCAAAAAAATATCGAACTCAGGGGCTATGCCAGGTATTGCACTGGTCAACTAGGGTTAGTGTGTGTCAAGTTGCACGGGCGTGTCGTTTGTGATTGCTGTGCAAGACAGACGGTCAAAATGATATGGGGCTTGCCAGTATGTTAGTGTACAGGTGGCAGTCCACTATCAGTTCACAGGGTCACAAGGTCATGTGTAGTTACGGGGTATCCGTATTTACACTCGGGCTACCTAGTAGAGATATTTATATAAATAACATATTATACTCATAATATATTACCAATTAATTGCATACAATATATATATATATATATACACACTTAATGAATTTACACTATTATATATATATGTACACATATACATACTAATCAAATTATACTATGTACATATATACATATATAAAAAGTACTAGGGATGCACGTATAATACGTATACATATGTATATATATACCAGTTCGAGAAATACATCATATATATATATATATATATATATATATATATATATATATACCAATAAAATACATATACTATATATATATATATGTGTGTGTGTGTGTGTGTGTGTGTGTGTGTGTGTGTGTGTGTGTACCCAAAATACATTTTTTTACCAACATATACTATATATATATATATATATATATATATATATATATATATATATATATATATATATATATATGTGTGTGTGTGTGTGTGTGTGTATATATACCCAAAATACATTTTTACCAACATATACTATATATACACATATGCGTATATATATACCCAAAATACATCTTTACCAACATATACTATATATATATATATATATATGTGTGTGTGTGTATATATATACCCAAAATACATTCACATATACCTACATACATACGTACACGAGGGGGAGGACCGTACTGCGCACGACGACGGCGAAGACGTCAACGACGAGGTGGTGGTGCTCGGGACTCGGCAGCTCAGGCGAGGTGGAGGACAGGGACATCGGGGCTGCTCTGGGTGGTACGGGGAGTTCGGGAAGAGTAGATACAGGGAGGAGTGGGGAAGCTTCGGGCTGTCGGGATCAGTGAGGACAGGGCCTCAGGTTGAGTCCTCCGGCTAGGGGGAGGCCAGACACGGAGGTATGGCTACTGGAGACGGAGGAGGGGCGGGGCTCGGGTGTGCAGCTCGAGATGACGATGGTGGTAGTATTCGTGGCGAGGCTGGCTCGAGGTGGAGTCTGGCGGAGATGAATGGGAGTAGCCGGTGCACAGCAGGTGGCCGGACGGACAGCTGACCGGAGGGGCCGGATGAACGCCGGGGACGCTCGGGTTGTAACAGGCTAGAGTAGTGGCGGAGAAACGGTTGAGTGTAGGTGGAATCTCGGCCGGAGTAGGGAGAGTCGGCGGGGAAGGAACAGTAGCCGGGGTCGAGTGGGGACGTCGGTTCAGGCTGGGGAAATGGCAGTGCGGGTGATGGTGATACGAGAAGGAGGAGGCAGGGGGAGGCCGGTCTGTGCAGCGGGGTCGGGGAAGAAGGAGTGGCGGAGGTGATAATAGGTCGTGGTGGTGTACGGTGGTGTTGTACGGTGGGCTCGGGTTGGCCGCTGGGTAGAGCTAGCCGGAGAAGAGATGTTGGTCGGGGATAAAGTATCGGGATGAGTGGTGGAGGTGGTTCTAATGGTGGTAATTGTGGTGGAGTCTCGGGACTCAGGCCGGGCTAAAGTGGGGAGTGGCCGGGGGTGAACAGCTCGGGGTGAGGAGTCGAGGGGAATGGCTGGTGTAGGGGAGAGGATGAATGGTCGACGTTGGCGGAGCTCCGGGGGTGGCTGACAGCAGTGGTGGTCACTGCCCCGGCGGTTGCAAGTTACTCCGGCTGTGAAGTCGGGGACGAAGGGGTGAAGATGAGGTTTTTGGTTTAAGGTTGGTTTTGGTGTTGGTGAAGGTGTTGTATATGAATAAATATTATGGAGAGGGTGGTTTTGTATGTGGGAGGAGATGATGTAACCTCCTAGGAATTAGGGCCGGCCAAGTATTGGGATGGGGTTGCTTTGGGAAAAGGGTTGAGGTGTATTTATATATAATGGAGAGGATGTTGTGTGGTGATGATGGCTCCATTTAAAATGGAAGGCCTAGATTCAACATGGAGAAAAATGCAAACAAAAGAAATGAGGAGAGAGGGGTTGGGTTGACTAGTCAAAGAAGGGGGGTTGTTTTATTCATTTGGGTTAAACCAATAGGATGGTGACACATATTTGTAATTTTGCAATTAAGTCCCGAACAATTGGAAAATTGTACAGAAGTGGGTTTCTGGATTTAATTAATTAAAATTAGATACAATTGGCGTTCTAAAATTAATTAGGAGTACATGGGGCCAAAATTAGGTTGGGTCACAAATACCATTAGTGAAGAAGACTCAGAACATAATATTACCCTAATTTGGGTTGCACGAAAAATGGGTCAAGATTGCCTCCAATTTCGATTGGAACGCACAACGATACAAAGTCAGATTTTATTTAGAAATTAAATAAACGTCCGCGACGAATATTGTGAGGCTAAAAGGAAGCACAAGAGAGCATAATTATGAGTTACAAAAAGATCCGAATGGAAGGCGGGCACATCTAGGGCAAGGTTGTGAAATCTGTTGGAAGACAAACGATAGGGTAGCGCTTCAAATATCGAAGCAACGGTAAGGCGCGATAATTAAATAAAATTACAGCAATTAATTATAATTAAATATTATACAATTATTTACACATTAATTATGAAAATACGAAAATACCCCTAATCCGAAACGTGGGGGTGACAGTTGGCGTAAAAGCCAAATAACTGTCTTGTTGGCGTAAAAGCCAAATAACTGTCTTGTTGGTGTAAAAGCCAAATAGCTGTCTTGTTGGCGTAAAAGCCAAACTGTAAAGAAGAAGACTTCCTTTACGCTGCGGTTATGATAACTGCAACCCACGTTCAAATAATCTTCTGAATCTGCGTATGACACTTATCCCTTTAAAAGGTAACGCGTATAACCGCTTCTCGAAGATCACGGCATGCAAGCCACGTAGGAAACTGCCCCTGCGTAAAGATGGTTGGCGTAAAAGCCAAGTGACTGTCTTATTGGCGTAAAAGGCCAAACTCTGCGTAAAACTTGATGGTTCATGAATAATAGATAACCATCATAAAATTGCAATTATCTATCACGACTGAGGTTTTGAGCGTATTTTGGGCTAAATAGCCTTATCACGTACCTTTGCAAATATGGCCGAGTTGGCGTATTTCCAGGACATAGCATACGGCATACTCCTATAGTTAAAAATAGCCTGGTTGGCGTAAAATGCAAGGATAGTGATGTGAGCGTATTAGTCACAGTTTTAGCTTTTTCAGTCAATTATCCATCACGACTAAGGTCTTAAGCATATTCTGGGCTAAATAGCCTTATCACGTACCTTTGCAAATATGACCGAGTTGGCATATTTTGAGGAGATAGCATACGGCGTACTCTTATAGTTAAAAATAGCCTGGTTGGCATAAAATGCAACTATGGTGATGTGAGCGTATTAGTCACAGTTTTAGCTCTCCCCGTCATGACAAAATCTAAAGAATGGAACCAAATCTCGTGCATTAAATGCAGAGATATGCCTCCATCTCGTGCATTAAATGCAGAGATATGCCTCGAGCTCTGTACGAGAAATAACTTTTGATGTGGCGTCTGATTTTGTCTTTATCTTCAGCATAAAACTCATTTATGCCTATATAGAATAGGCAGCATATTCTTTGAATGCGTAAAAATGACTTGTATTAAGAATATGTCGCTAAACGAGAACCTGGGTCTCTGTGCAAAATCATCATCACAGCCGTCCTCTCGATCATCGTGCAGTACTTTTGTCAGGTGCCAGGTTCACTGATCTATTTGACAAATTCATCCGAGGAATACGAAGAGTTCCTCGTACAACTTTACGTTGCATTAAACACAAACGTATTTTGAACTTTACGCATGAGGGTAAGGCAATATTTTATGCGGAATAGTCTTGAAGCACTGCTTTACACGGGCAGCTCTGAAGCTCTACTTTACGCCAATAGCTCTGATGCTCTGTTTTACACGTACAGCTCTGAAGCTCTATGCCAGACAGCTCTGAAGTCCTGTTTTATGCGTATAGCTCTGAAGCCATATTTTATGCCATACAGTCTTGAAACTCTGTTTTACGTGGACTTCATGTATGTTGGGAGTTTTGACTGTATAATACGCGTACAATTCCCCAGCATATTTAATGCTTCTACAAGACCCCTTTCAAAGTTTTCAAATTTCTCGTAATTTGAAATACTTTGAATGAAGCATGAAATGGTCAAATTTGACACGTTCTTCGAGGCTGATTTTTCGGTAATATTTAAGAAGTTGTTGGGATTTATATGTTCTCTTCTGCCTATATAAGGGCAAGCAAGTGAACTTGTTTTTCCATACTTTATTTACCACAAAGATGGCTGTTGAGATTTATTAGGCTGATCTGAGAAAGAAGAATATTATGCTCTTCCAGCATGTAAGGAGCCATAAAAAGAGATGCCTTCGAGCAAATAGTCTCTGTAATGATGGACCATGGAAGGATATCATAGCTTCCTTTGCTCGAGATAAACAGCGATTTTATATGGCGATTCGTCAAAGAGAGAGGAAGGGTCGCATTAGACCACACAGCTTGCTAGCTGTATTTTTTCCTGTTATGAAGCTGGACCCTGATGGGCAGCTTGGTCGTGTCTTCCAGTATTGTGTTGGGTCTGAATCCCTAACACAAATCTAATCATGGCCGCCGATGACGTATGGGGGGTGGGCTAAATAATTTAAACAGGCCCAGTTTTGTATCCTCCCTCCATTCACCATTTTCTTGGCCCCCGGCCGAAGAAGTGTTGTAGAAGAAGAAATAAAGATCTCCATCAGACGAGAACCTAGCGTAATAGATTCCCATCATATGTAATCATGATCTTGAATATTAATGAAAAATCCTTTGTAAAATGGATTTCCATCATATGTAATCATGATTAATAAACTTGTCTTCTTTTACGCACTATTGATTTGTCATATTACTGTGAGGAAGTCTGATAATACGCAGCTTCAATATGCTTGAGTAATTTTTATGCTGACTCTGACAAATATGCCTCCAGTCACGTCCCAACTTTTACGCGTAGAGGAAGATGCGAAAAAGTTCTTTATCATTAAATTGTCTTGAAGATCCAATTGTCATGCTATTTTTGGACGAGGAGTCACATAGAATTCTGAACCGTCATTTCTCCTTTATAAATCATCTGTTCAGAACATCATCTTCAAAAATGGCTTCTCAAAAGATTCTCGAGTCAGGGCAAAAAATGTCCGCCGAATAGGCCATCCCTGAACTAGACTTCGAATGAACTATCAATGGCCAAGGAAGAAACGTCATCTCCAGTAAAGACAGAGATTTTCAGGGAACCCCTTGGTCCTTTCATCTGATGAAGTCTTCTCGAATGAAAAAGAAGAGAAAACGCTGATAAGAAGAGCATTTCCTGTGTAAACTCTTGTAACCGGCTTCTTCAAGCGCAAAACCCAGATTATCAATATATACGCGTATTCTGCTGACTAATCTGTTCTGCGTAATTTAAGATGCACGTAAAATCATAGATCTGTAGCATTTGAGCGTAAAATCATGGATCCGTAGTTCTGAGCATAAAATCGTAGATTTGTAGCTTCTGAGCATACAATCGTAGATCTGTAGCTTCTGAGCGTAAAAGCTTCTGAGCGTAAAATCATAGATCCTTGCTCTGCACGTAAAAATCTGAGCATAAAATCAGGGATCCGTTACGTAGCTTGACTATCTGTCTTCCTTTTCAAATGATCGGCTGACGTGGACCCAAATCATAACCGACTATTAAAAATCGAATTTGGTTAAGGATTCGGAGAGTCACTTGAACTCTATAAATAGGCCCAGGTCATGAGAGCGAAAAACCCTTCATCTTTCTCTGCAAAACCCTTCGTCTCTTTCTGAAAACTCTTCGTCTCTTTCTGAAAAAACCTCAGATTGGCCATGGCACCAAAACAGACCTCCGTCGCTAAGGGAATGAAAGCCGCTTCATCATCTCGCTCTACTGCCCAAGAACGAGCGACTTCTACTAAGCCAAGTGAGCCTCGTTCTGAACGAAGTACTCCGCCGTCTAGCTGTGCACCGGGCATCACAAGTAAAACTTCGAGAGAAATAAAAACCCTCCGCACACGTTGTACGTGTATGCGCAAAATATGCCCACATTCTTAATGTGTCAGCATAAAACTTCATATTTTTGCAGTCTGGCGTAAAAACTCAGACTGTCAAATTTTGGCGTATATTGCAAACCTTGCATTTTACGCACTAGAAGTAAATTCCAGCGTAACTCAAATTTTTTGTAGTCTGGCGTAAAAACTCAGACTGTTAGGTTTTGGCGTATACTGCAAATCTTGCGTTTTACGCACTAGAAGTAAATTCTAGCGTAAAACTCAGTTTTTTGCAGTCTGGCGTAAAAATTTATACTGTCAAGTTTTGGCGTATACTGCAAGAGTGTAGCACCTTACATTTTACGCGCTGAAAGTAAATTCCAGCGTAAAATTGACTTATTCTCTTGCTTTCTGCAGTGGACCTACAGATCCTCCCTCTAGCTGAAGTGATGGGCTCTGCTGTTGGAATGCTGAATTTCAACTACTTGGAGTACTTGTCCCATGTGACTTTCCCCATCTCTGGAAACGAGTATCCTCAAGAAAGGGGAACTCTGATATCGGTCCAAGGAGAAAGAATGTTGCTGAGTATGATCAGTGGGGAACCCTTGACGTACATAGACGAAACTGAGTATAAGAAACCAGCTTTCTTATTTGGGGATGTTATTGATAAGCAATCCCAAATAAAGCCCAAGAAGGAAGATTAGGTATTTTCTGCTGAGGGCACAGTCATGTTGCTGCCAAAGATGTTCAGAGATTACCCTATCTCTGTATTCTTCCATGCCACACATCCCCGAAGGATGGCATGGACTCTGACTCCTGATCTTCATGGCCAGCCAGGGAAGACCTTTTATAAGAAAGGATTAAACCAAGGATCCTTTGTAAGTAGTCCCTCCGGCCCTGTCATGCCCTTCAGAGGATTACTACCAGGCAGCGTCCCTAGTGGGGACTCCTCTTTGATCCAGCCATTTCAAATGGCAACTTTCTACAATGAATTCATGGAGTAGGGAGGAGTATATCCCAGGATTAACCCTCGCACCAGTGGATGGCTTAACCCCCACAATCTTCGATTGGCCCGTTTAACTGCATGGGCCCTGAAGCACTTTCAGATGAAGCTGAAAAGTTTAACTTATTTGAGGTTGTGAGTGCTACTAGTGTTGGGATGCCTATCAACCCCAATTTGTTCTTAGCTTTGATGGAGCGATATAACTCGCTCACTGGAACTTTTGCCACTCCGATAGGTGAGTTGGGCCTAGCCCTTCATGAGATGGCAGATATCTCAAAGCTGCCAATGGAAGACATTCCTTATGAAGAATACGTCCCCACCAACAGAGTGTTGAAGGATACCAACCCTCGGGTAGTGGTAGTATACCAAGAGCTGATGAACCACTATCTTGCATGCACCACCTTCTAAAGAGAGCCTTCTGATTTAGCCCATATTAACAAATGGGTATCCTACCTCTTCTTCCATCAGGCTAGAGATGCCAAGCAGGACAAGGTTGTAGATAGCAAAGACAAACCTTTGAACCCTCTGAGCATTCTTAATGCCAACACAATCGATGATCTTATTGAAGATGCAGGGGCTCCAGATTGTGTTCTTAATGAAGAGATAGGGGGTTATCCTGCAGGAACCAAAGCCTACAGTTATATGAGGCATTGCCGAAAGCCTCTGTCAAAAGAAGCTCAACTGGCTGGCTTCCGGTCTATTTGGCTACGCCAATGGGTGGTACCTGGCATCGCGTCTGCGGATCGCATTCATCGCAACACCTTATGGCCCACAGTACTTTGGTATTTGGAGCAAGATTGGGCCTGCTCCCTGCCATGGTATACAGGATACAAGCTGGCCTGAGGGCTATTACTAATGGCTGCTGGCCGATACTATACAGCGTGAAGGATATCCCAGAGTAGAATTACCATTTTTATATATGATGGGATGGTTAATCCTTCACAACACCAGAGTGATGTCTCCCGGATCTGCCAGTGGTTCGGACAATAACTTCTTGTTGAATTACAAGAATTCTTTTTGGAATATGACTAGCGTCATAGATTGTCGACTAGCACTAAATTTTGCCCATAGTTGGAAATTCTTCTGCATCGTCCCCCTCGTACATATCAATCAACAGAGGACTAAACTTCAGGATGTAGGTCAGGGGAAGACTATTCTTTCTCCTGAAGCCTTTTACTGGTTGGTCTGTATTAGACCTTCCCACCTGCTGTACAGAAGTGAGGACTACTGCTACTTGGAGCCTTATCTGCCTAGCCGTTTCGCAAGACAATTTGGATATGATCAGTTGCATGTGGGAAATCCCATCACCAGCTTCAAATTCAAAGGTGGACTTATTGATGGTGCTAGAGGATGGCGGTATTTCATCATAGGTTGTACTAGAGCAACCTTTGTTGTTCCCGCGACCTCTCTCTCCATGAAGTTGCGCATTCTTCATTCGTACGCACCATTTTATGTGTCCATCAATAAATTCCATCGTAATTTTGATATACATGGAAGTTTTAGAATGCCCTCCCATAAGTCCACTGGAAGAGAGGCGATACCATCTGTCTCCTCTGATAAAGGTGATAAAACTACTGGTGCAGATGATTATTTATTAATATTACCGAGAGGCATAATAGTTCCCCCAGCAGAGCCTCTCATAATTTCCAGTAAACGAAAGGCTTCTACTCAGAAAGAGGCTTCCCTCGTAAGAAGAAGCAGAATACAAAAGGTCCTAAAAGGACTTCCACCAAGGGGGCCTCTTCCCGGAGTGAACTTATTATTTCCCCTGTTAGGGATGATTCTTTGATTAGGGATCCTTCACCTTTTAAAGAAGGAGCCTCCATAGTTCCAGCTGAAAGTGCTGGAGATTCTTTGCCAGCGACTGCTGTCGCTATCACCGTTGCTAGTGATGCTTCTATATCGCCTTCGAGGTCGAGCTCGCTAATAACCCATATACCTTTTACAAGACAAATAATGGGACTAGCCCCTCCTTCCTCTGTAAGTATTTCAAGTGAGATTCCACCCGATGAACCTCGAGTAGATCTGGGTGATGACTGGGATGACGAACCTCAAGCGTCAGTTGGTGTACCCTCTTCTCCAGGTATGACAGCTTGTTTAGCATCATTAAGAAATAATTTAGCTATACAGGCTGCAGACGCAGTATACATACCATCGGCCATGGGTAAATGTTGTCTTCATACTTTTTTAGGAAAATTTAACATCAAATTGATATTAACTTTCTCTTATCTTAGTTTCAAGCGAAGACATTTCTGGGGAGGGCGGAGCTGAAATAACCTATGATTTTGTTGCGGATCCAGCTAATGAAACGGCGGTGACCACCGTCGAAGAAGCATATCTTGAAGCCGTTAATCTTTCATCCGCAGCATTCTCAAACATAATCCCGCCAGTAGCAGTTCAAATAATATCAGAGGTGGATGAACCCACCATCTCGACTGTGCCTCCTTCGTCGAGCATGCCAGCAACTTCAACTGTTGTTGGTGTCTCTTCTTTTGTTGCGCCATCTGTTGAAGCAACGACTGTGGCAACATCCTCTGCAGTCATTCCAGAAAGGAGATTTACCGATATTGCGGCCACTCCCAGCGTCCATTCGAGCTTTGCTATGCTAGTAGAACAATACACTAGCATATTCTACCTCACTTTGAAAGAATTGATATCCATGGTGCTGGAGAAGAATCTAGGCTTTGATGCTCTGAAGACGTCCTCCAAGTTCACTATAGCGCAGATTAGAAATTTTAATGACGCTGAAAGAGCTAATGCGCTAGAGCAAATGGTTGATGGTTTAGAACAACCCATTAACGAATATTTGCAACTATCTCGAGGCAGCATCAATGACTTGGTTCAGCCTGAGTACGACTAACTAACTGCAAAATTTGCTCAGAAGATAGAAACTTTAAACAAATCCATCCGAGAACATTAACAAGAGATGGAGAAAAAGCAAACAGTATTAGTGGAGAGTATTCCTCAGCTAGCTCAGTGTCGTGCCAAATGTGAGGGATATGAAGTGAGGGTTCAAGAATTGGAAGCTGAACTTGCTCAAACAAGGGAGAGGCTTCTCAAAGCATCGCTAGTTCGTAATATATTGGAGGGCTAAGTGGATACAGCTCAACAGAACTTGACACATGTGGGTGTCATCCACGTAAGTTTTATTGATTCTCTGTCCGAACTTTCTCTCTTGAGCAATGACGAAGCAAGGCTGGAAGTGGCTCGTATAAACATTTTAAACTCCAGGAATGAGAGGATGGCTGCTTTGGTGCAACAGATCCGCGATTTAACTGCTCCTCCCTAATGATGTACTTTTTTTGCTTCTCCTGTAATTTCTCAGAGATAATAAAGATATATTTTCTGAATTTTTGGACCCATCACTTTAGAATATAAATGATATGCTAAGATGAAAGTGATATCAGAGGTAATATGAACATGATATACTTTCGGTAAGGTTTAGGTGAATGTAAATTTATTCAGAGGTAATATGAACTTGATAGAATATAATCCAACTAAATTTGTATACAAAACACTATCAGAGGTAATATGAACATGATAGATTTACAAATTAGTTAAGCATATCTATTAAGAGGTCATATGAACCTGATAGAATATGATTCAGCTAACCTTTGTACGTAGTATCGCCAGAATGAGATCTTCATCATACTCCGTTAAGCAAATGAGATCAAGTATAGTACTTCTTCAGGAATTTGCCGTTGATAGGAGCCATTATTAAATTTCCATTAGGCTTGGCTAATCTGTAAGCGATATTTGAAATTATATAAGGGCCCTCCATTTCTTTACGATTGTTTGTGCGAACTTTGGACATTGTACCAGAGGTAATATAGACGTAGTACAATACCGTGTTTGTTGAGGACATCCCACTGGGGGATCCTTGGTGGACCTATTATTTGTTGCGCACATTAAGTACAAATAATAAGTTCGAAACAAGCCCAATCAGAGGAAATATGGACGTGATAGGTTTTGTGGCTAGTAAAGACATTCTGCTGGGGGAATTTTTTTTGTGGACCCATTACTTTTTTTTTTGCGCACGTTAGTGCAAGTAATAGATTTGAGACAAGTCCTGACGTGACAGTTTCTGTGGACCCACTACTTTTTGTACATGTTAGTGCAAGTAATAGGTTTGAGACAAGTCCTGCCAGAGGTAATATAGCCGCGGTAAAATATGACTCTGTGGGGATCGTGGAGAGACATAGTCCAGAGGTAATATGAACATGAACTGACTTTTTTTTTCTGCTGGGGAAAATGAGGATAGTTCAGAGGTAATATGGATTTAAATAATTCTTTTCTATTACGGGCATCCCACCGGGGGGGGTTTGGTGGACCTATTACTTCTTGTGCACAAGAGTACGAGTAATAAGTTTAAGACAAGCCCTGCCAGAGGTAATATAGATATGGCAGTTTTCGTAGAACTAACACCACTGGCGTACTTAGAGTTAAGTACGGGTGCTAAATTGAGATGACAACCGATATCAGAGGTAATATGGACATGAAAATCGATAGCCAAAACTCGGAAGGTTTGCTCAGAGGTAATATGGACATGACAAACTCAGCCTGAGAGAAACATTATGACGGCAGTTCAGAGGTAATATGGACGTGAAATTTTTTTTATTGATGAGTGATTTGTTGAGTATAGTCTATCCAAACATAAAGATAGACCAAAGAATTATTCCGCTGGGGAGATTGATGGGACGATATCTCAGAGATAATATAAACATGGCTAGCGTCTAACAAGATTGGTTTGAATAGTCATTGTAGGAGTGTGCGAGTAGACCTAAGGATTGCTCCGCTGGAGGGAATTTTAAGGATCCATCATCCATTGCTTACTCGGGACTCTTGGATACGGATGATGGCTCTTTACATGAATTTGTAACGAAGAAAAAAATATTGCACATAGGCACTTGCTGGGGATGCCAAATTGCTGAACATATCTATACAGAGGTCATATGAACATGATAGAATATGATTCTCGATCTTCGACGATCGAGAAAATATTGCACATAGGCACTTGCTGGGGATGAAGAACCAAGAGTCAATTTATACATCTGGGTTGTGGACTTATTACCCATGGTGTCTCTTAAGTACAGATAATAAGCTGAAATGACTAGCACTATCAGGGGTTATGCGAACGTGATAGTAGGAAGTCGAAGAGAAAAACTTTACTCAGAGGTAATGTGGACATGGAAAAGTTCTGAAAATATCTTACTTAGAGGTAAGGTGGACGTGGTAAGATATGACTCAGTAGGGATAAAGAAAAACAGGGCAGAGGTAATATGGGAATGACCATTTTTGTGGTGATAGATTCACTCTGCTAGAGAAAGTGGAGCAACGTAGTTCAGAGGTAATATTGACGTGAACTGATCGATAGCAACAACTTGGGAGGTTTGCTCAGAGGTCACTTGGACATGGCAAACTCAGCTGGGGGAAAAACAGTTTGGACGTGAACCCATGTCCGAAAAATTTACTAGGGAGTGATTTGCTGAGTGGGGATAGACCTGAAGGTTGCTCATCTGGGGAGATTTTAGGAACTCATTATCCGGTACTTCTTGAGGGGGCAAATTGCCACGTTGGAGTGAGATCAATTTGTAGTGACCGTCCTCTCGTTATAAATACAAAGTGATGATTTTGGCATCGATCAACTCCTGTATTTTCCTTTTCAGTATATAGCATGCCTTCGTGGGGTGATGAATGTACCGATGAAAGAGACAATATTCTGGGTCATCGATCTTGCCAGCCTTTTCAGGGTATCTGATATTGGGTAGCCGAAGTTTGTTTTCCTTCATCAATATATTGAAGATTTTAATGATGTCATCCTCATTGAAGGAGAAAGTCCCCTTTGGCTTTCAGGCTTCCGATACCTGAGTCGTACAGTCCTCAGGAAAGATGGTCATAGTGTAAAAACCCCTTCCCAGAAAATCGTATATACCCTTTATTTATTAATTATTAATTAAATTATAGTAATTAGGTCCAAGTAGGAGTAACAAATTTTTTAATAATTTTTATGTTAGGTGTTCGGGCACTTAGAGAACTTATGGGACCATCAGAAATTTTTCGGATTTTATTCCATGTAGGAGACCCCTTGAGCAGTTGCTAGCCTAACGATGTGCAATACCCTATTATATAATTTTCTTATGAGTATATATATATATATATATATATATATATATATACAAATATATATGTATATATATTTTAATTAAAGAAGGAAAGGAAAAGAAAAGTTAATAGAATAAGTATAATAATAATACTAACATAAGTATATAATAATAAGCGTAATAATAAGCAACTAATCAACTTTAGCCTTGGGAATAGTTGCCAGCAACTTTAGCCATGCTAAAGTTGCACTTCAGCAACTTAGAAGCCCCCTCCCTTCAGCGGATGGACTAATGACCCGAACCCCCTTCAGCGGACGCATGAAAACCCGCGGACCCGCGAGCCTTATCACCCTCTCTCTTCTAATATATATATATGTATATATATTAGCTCCCCAAAACCCTAACCTAAAACTCCAGACTTCCCCTTCCCATCTAGAGCCGTCACCGCAGCCAGAGAAGCCTTCTCAAGCCAACCAACCATCCCGTCGACGCCGACATCGCGAACTGCAGTTTCCCACTCGAAGCACCTTCGCTCCGGCGTGTTTTTCCGTTGACTCGCTCGACCAAACGCTGTTTCGTTTTCATAGGTATGATCTTCCCTCAACCCTCTCCAATATCTATTTTATAGTCAATCTCGGAAAACGTGTATCCCTAGGTGAAAAACAGCGCCCAAGTCAGCGCGAGCAGACAGAATTCTGCAATCGCAGAAACTTGCGATGACCACCCCTATTGCCGAGTTCGTACCTCCCACCACAGATATCCGAATTTGGTGATTCTTTTTGATACCTGTAGATTACATGACCTAGTTTATTTTTTGTATAATAACTTTGTACTATTAGTTGCTGTGGACAAAATTGTAATCGTCACAAAACTGCGCGCACCCATTTTTCTGGTTTTCTAAAGGTTAGAGATCGGAGCGCGCCCCGCCAAACGGGACCGCCCCTTCATGTGCCAAGTGTACCGAATGGTGCACGCAGCATAACGGGACACGTGAAAATTCGTGGGGACTGATTTGGACGCGTGTGCGCGCCGGAATCAGGCCGTATCCGCGAACACATTTCGTGTCGCCACTTTTGTGGAACTCACGAGTATTTTGTGCACGCTTGTCAGATTGCGACAAAACTTGCGCCACTGGACTCATGGTAACACGCTGGTCCTGTGACCCAATTTTTACGCATTTCTGAGACGGTTGACCAGATCGCCAATTGGCGGGCCCCACAGTTGACTTTTTGGACCAAATTATGTTCGGCTCATCGGAATCCAAATTTGGACATACCGTTGGGATCGTATTGACATTTAGAGTTGTTTGACCCATAGTTTGTCCCATTTAGAGACTGTTACCCTTGGCACGCTTTTTGGTGCAAAGTGGGCCCACACGTGGACCCCGCTTTGGCCCGAAAATGACATTTTTGCCCCTGTGTCCAAATTGGACGTAAGGACAGGCATTTCCAGCTATTTGACATCTTCTGAGACTGTTGGTGATATTTATTATAGCTTTCGGAGTAGTACCTACCGGATCCACCGATACCAGGACGACAGTTGATATTCAAACATCAGGCAAGTGTACCTTGCCAAACTCTGCAGCTTAGTTATCTATTTTCCTTGCTTTATATATATTGCTGTGCATGCTCAACCTAGGACCGTGTGACGTACTTAGCGTCCGATTATCAGTCGGGTGCCGACACTGTACTCAGTGTTGGGTACGGTCATCTAGAGATGGATATCCGTGACACTTTATATTCTCGTACGTGTCTTATCAAGTACCATATGACCCAGGACACTTGACACTATTCATGAGACAGGATTTTCCCGAGATATTTGTGGTGATTCTGTATAGGATACAGGACATGGACATTATACTCTTAGATACTTTATGACTTGTTGTATTAGCTATGATCGCGCTTGACATGGGCATGAGACGTTATGGTCTTGACATACGTGGTTACATTGGGTGGGGAGAGACACACAGGCTACAGGCTGTATCTATCTATATCTTCTATTATTGAGAGGTCGTAGACTCTCGTAGCAGAGCTAGACCCACTACCGGTTATTACCACTACCGGCTCCCTGACACAGAGCTTGTAGTGGCTCAGCCTGAGACTAGTGATGCTCTCACTTGCATTTACACTTAGATGGTTACATATTTACCCTTTTATTTCTTTTAGTTATATATTTGCTGCACTGCATATTTATTTATTGGCATGATCTCTTTGTACCTTGCTATGTCCCCTGAGGACCTGGATCCGAATTTTGTCCCCAGATTTTGCAGACGAGGTTTATCCCGAGGTTTACGGGACCGGAGCAGGAGCTGATCCAGGAGCTGTACCACCATCCGAGGATGAGGTCTTAGCTGAAAACTTCTCTTGAGCATCCATGTTCATGCTCAGCTTTTATTGTTTATTTCAGTCATTTACTTTCTGGTCTGTGGAACCATTGTACTAGATATTTATCAGGTTATTCCCCGAAGTACTTTGTGAGACTGGCTGATGATTTATATTCCTTATTTATTCAGTGGATCATATTTTATATCTTGTGTGGATGAGATTAGTTATGCCATGATTGTCGTAGACTTGTTTTACAGCTTAAGTATGCCCTGATGGATCCATTATATTGAGTTGGTCCATCGGTGCGTACTGCTGGCCATTATCACGCGTCCGGTCCCACAGTATTTTGGGACTGGGGCGTGACATGGTTTTTGTGGTGGCCCATGCAGGTCTACGACTAAATTGTTCTGTTTCAACTTAGGGACCGGACCAGCCTGCCCTAAGGATAGTATAAACTATAGGATCTCATCCATCATTTAACCATTTGTTGAACTCTATATCGAACTCGAAATTTGTTACTTGATTTGCATCCTGTGTTGACTCCTATGAGCGTTCTTATAGTTTATCTTTTGGTTGCAGATAAATGGATCCCAGGAACGGAGACGAGATTCCTTTGGATACACCACACGACGCTGTGGTTACTTATGGAGATGGAGTGACTCCTGGAAGTGGAGGACAAGCATCGCAGAGTGATCAAACCGGACAGCCTAATCCAAGGTTCCGGAGAGATGACATTCCACCACCACCTCAGTTCACTCCCCAGATGCCAGTATTCCTGCCAGGACAAGCCATGGACGGGCAACAAATGTTCCAGATGATGTATGCTATGATGCAAGCACAGCAACAGATTCAGCAAGAGGCCCATCGGCAGGAGGCCGAGTATCTGAGGACCAGCCTGGTATCCGCATTGGAGCAGGCAAATCCGCCAGCAAGGCGAACATCGACGGGATCTATCACCGATTTTCGTCATCTCAAGCCTCGCACATTTTCTGGTAAAGAAGGGCCAACGGAAGTTCATGAGTGGCTCACCAACATTCAGCATCAGTTGGAAGCCGCTGAACTTCCAAGGGAGAAGTGGATGACTGCCGTCAGAATACAGTTAACTGATAATGCGCATCACTGGTGGTTAGCAGAAGAGAGGAGGCTTGGACAGGACCGAGTCACCTGGGAAGAGTTCTCCAGACTCTTCCAAGAGATGTACATTCCAGCAGTCGCACGGTCAGAGCTCAGAGACAGGTTCAACCGCCTTATCCAAGGCAGCATGTCAGTAGAGGAATACAATGCAGAATTTATTCACCTGAGCCGCTTTGCCCCGACATTGATTTCAACGGAGAAAGAAAAAGCAGAGAAGTTCTTTGACGACTTGAAGTTCGAGCTTCAGAGAGTGATTGGATCGGTAGCACCTACCTCTTATACCGATGTCCTTGCAGCGGCCCGATGCTTGGAGCGCGTCACCAGGAGGGAGTCTAATCTGAAGAGGCCTATCACATCAGCACCATCCAGGCCAGCACATGGGGATTCAGCGAAGCGAACCCAGAGGGGTATGCCAGATAGAGCAGCACATAGGGACAGACCTCTTCCTACTTGTCACCACTGCGGCAAGGTAGGACACATTGAGAAGGAATGCAGGCGTAAACTGGGACTATGTTTGAGCTGCGGATCCAGCTAGCACTTTTCCAGGGACTGTACTGAACGCCGAGACGGAGCACCAAGACTAGCGTTACCTGCACCACGACCAGCTTATCCAGCAGCAGGGGCCCAGCAGACAGGAGTTGGTGGGGTCAGACCACCAGCCACAGGAGGGAATCAGCAGAGACCACCACTGGCACCACAGGCAGCCCTATTTCAGCAGCAGCAGCAGCAGCAGAGAGGTCCAGCTCAGGGACGAGGACAGGCATTCCCATTAGCTGTTGAGCAGGAGGCTACAGCAGGCGAGGTCATCGCAGGTACTATTTTAGTAGCTTCATTACCAGCTGTAGCATTATTTGATTCTGGAGCATTGCATTTATTTATAGCAGCTAGCTTTGTAGCCACCCATAGAGTAGCTACCGCACCCCTTCCGAAGATGAAGAGAATTCTTACGGAAGGTAGAATTATTCCAGTTAGTGATGTCTGTAGATCATGTTCTGTAGTAGTTTGTGGCCGAGAGATACGAGCCCAATTTCTGATATTTTCTATGCCGGATTATGATGTCGTACTTGGTATGGATTGGTTAAGTCAGTACCATGCGACTCTTGATTGCCGACTTGGGCGGGTTATATTTAGACCGCCAGGACATCTAGAATTTAAATTTCTTCGAGGAGCAGTAGAGCAAGGAGTTCAGCCTACTCTTAGGGTATTATCTGTAGAAGAGGAGACAGGTTACCCAAGAGTTATATCAGAATTTGTGGATGTATTTCCTGATGATCTTCCAAGTTTACCGCCTGATCGGGAAATAGAATTCACAATAGACTTAACTCCAGGAGCAGAGCCAATCACTTCAACAGTTTATCGGCTAGTACCCAAGGAGTTAGTGGAGTTGAAAGCACAGGTTGATGATCTTTTGGAGAAGGGTTTCATTCGGCCCAGTGTTTCACCTTGGGGGGCACCCATATTATTTGTGCCAAAGAAGGATGGAACAGTACGGTTGTGCATTGATTACCGGGCACTAAATGCTGTCACCATCAAGAACAGGTATCCCTTACCACGCATTGATGATCTATTCGATCAATTGAGTGGTGCAAGGGTATTCTCAAAGATTGACCTTAGATCCGGCTATCATCAGATCAAAGTAAGGAAGGAAGACATCCCGAAGACAGCTTTCAGGACGAAGTATGGGCATTATGAGTTCTTGGTGATGCCGTTTGGTTTAACCAACGCGCCAGCAGTATTTATGAGCTTAATGAACAGAGTCTTTCATCAGTTCTGGGATAAATTCGTAGTGGTGTTCATTGATGACATTCTCATATATTCCAAGAACCATGCAGAGCACGAGGAACATCTTAGAATCGTGTTAGAGACCTTGAGACAGGAGAAGTTATATGCCAAACTCAGTAAGTGTGAGTTCTGTATAGACAAAGTGCCTTTCTTGGGACACATCATATCAGAAGAAGGACTTTTAGTAGATCCTGAGAAATTACGGCAATAGAGACTTGGCCTACACCCACATCAGTTGCAGAGGTGAGAAGTTTTCTCGGACTTGCGGGATATTACCGAAGGTTTGTAGAGAATTTCTCGAGGATTGCAGAACCGATGATGAAGCTGACACGGAAGGACCAGGAGTTTATATGGACAGAAGACTGCCAGAAGGCTTATGAAGAACTGAAGAGAAGATTAACAACAGCACCTGTCTTGACTCTTCCTTCGGGGTCAGGAGGTTTTGTTGTTTACAGTGATGCATCAGGCAGTGGACTAGGATATGTTTTGATGCAACATGGCAAAGTCATTGCTTATGCGTCGAGACAGTTGAAGGTCCACGAGAAGAACTACCCAACACATGATCTGGAGCTAGCAGCAGTTATATTTGCATTAAAAATATGGAGGCACTATCTTTATGGAGAGAGGGTAGAAATCTTTACTGATCACAAGAGTCTGAAGTATGTGTACACTCAGAAGGAGCTTAACATGAGACAGAGACGCTGGCTGGAACTGATGGTAGATTTCGACATAGATCTGCAGTATCATCCGGGAAAGGCGAATGTTGTTGCAGACGCACTCAGCAGGAAGCCTATGGCTTATTTCTTGACGATGCAGCCCGAGTTAATGAGAGATTTACAGGAGCTACAGATAGAGGTCGTCTTACCGGGACAGAATGGATTGATGGCTAATCTTGAGATTCAGTCATCACTCGTAGAGAAGATTAAAGAGGCATTGCCCACCGATGCTAGATTCCGAAGACTCAAAGAAAGGACAGAAGCCGGCATGCAGACAGGACTTCGCATCCACGAAGACGGGACATTGAGGTTTGGAAACCGCTTGTACGTTCCAAACGGAGAATTAAGACAGGAGTTAATGACCGAAGCGCATAGCTCTATGTACTCTGTTCACCCAGGAGGAACCAAGATGTACCGAGACTTGAGACAGTATTACTGGTGGCATGGAATGAAGAGAGAGATCGCGAGATTTGTGGCCAAATGCTTAGTATGTCAACAAGTGAAGGCGAAGCACCAGAGGACAGCACGATTATTGCAACCACTTTCGATTCCAGAGTGGAAGTGGGAGCACATCACTATGGACTTCGTCATGGGTTTTCCCAAGAGTCCAAGTGGGAGAGATGCAGTGTGGGTAATAGTGGACCGACTCACCAAGTCAGCCCATTTTATACCTTTTAGAGTGGGTCAGTCTACAGAAGCTTTAGCTGATTTATATATGAGGCAGATCGTGAGACTGCACGGCATACCAGTCAGCATTGTATCGGACAGAGATTCGCGCTTCACATCGCACTTTTGGAGGAGCATGCAAGAGAGTCTTGGTTCTCGTCTGAAGTTCAGTACATCTTACCACCCGCAGACAGATGGGCAATCGGAGTGTACTATTCAGACCTTGGAGGACATGTTGAGGGCTTGCATGTTAGACTTTGGAGGATCATGGGAGGACCACCTACATCTTGTAGAGTTTTTTTACAATAATAGCTATCAAGCGAGTATTCAGATGGCTCCGTTTGAAGCATAGTATGGGAGAAAATGTAGGTCTCCTGTGTGTTAGAGTGACGTGAAAGAATGTCAGATTCTGGGACCCGAGTTGGTGGTCAACACCGTAGAGACAGTCAAGAAGATTCAGGGACACTTGCGAGCAGCGCAAGACAGGCAGAAGCAGTGGACAGACCTTCATCGTCGACCCTTGGAGTTCAAAGAGGGCGATCACGTCTTCTTGAGGATATCACCGACCAGAGGCACCATCCGATTCGGAGGGTGCGGCAAGTTGAGTCCAAGGTATATTGGACCATTTGACGTACTCGAGAGAGTTGGAGAGGTGGCATATCGACTTGCGCTACCACCTTCACTGGAGGGAGTACATGACGTATTCCATGTGTTGCAGCTCAGGCGATATGTGGCAGACAGCAGTCATGTTCTCGACCATTCAGAGATCACCATTGGACCGAGCTTGTCATACCAAGAGCAACCCGTGGGAATCCTTGATCGTCGAGAGAAGGTAATGAGGAACCAGTCTATTTCCTTGGTTCGCGTAGCATGGAGGCATGGCGCGCCAGGAGAATCAACTTGGGAGCGCGAGGACGACATGCGCAAGAATTTTCCGAACCTATTCGCAGACCAAGGTATGAATTTACATTGTTAACTTATACCTTATACCATCCTTGTATTCTATCGTGGCTTAATTTTAATTTCGAGGACGAAATTTTTATAAGTTGGGTAGAATGTAAAACCCCCTTCCCAGAAAATCGTATATACCCTTTATTTATTAATTATTAATTAAATTGTAGTAATTAGGTCCAAGTAGGAGTAACAGATTTTTTAATAATTTTTATGTTAGGTGTTCGGGCACTTAGAGAACTTATGGGACCATCAGGAATTTTTCGGATTTTATTCCATGTAGGAGACTCCTTGAGCAGTTGCTAGCCTAACGATGTGCAATACCCTATTATATAATTTTCTTATGAGTATATATATATATATATACAAATATATATGTATATATATTTTAATTAAAGAAGGAAAGGAAAAGAAAAGTTAATAGAATAAGTATAATAATAATACTAACATAAGTATATAATAATAAGCGTAATAATAAGCAACTAATCAACTTTAGCCTTGGGAATAGTTGCCAGCAACTTTAGCCATGCTAAAGTTGCACTTCAGCAACTTAGAAGCCCCCTCCCTTCAGCGGATGGACTAATGACCCGAACCCCCTTCAGCGGACGCATGGAAACCCGCGGACCCGCGAGCCTTATCACCCTCTCTCTTCTAATATATATATATATATATGTATATATATTAGCTCCCCAAAACCCTAACCTAAAACTCCAGACTTCCCCTTCCCATCTAGAGCCGTCACCGCAGCCAGAGAAGCCTCCCCAAGCCAACCAACCATTCCGTCGACGCCGACATCGCGAACTGCAGTTTTCTACTCGAAGCACCTTCGCTCTGGCGTATTTTCCCGTTGACTCGCTCGACCAAACGCTGTTCCGTTTTCATAGGTATGATCTTCCCTCAACCCTCTCCAATATCTGTTTTATAGTCAACCTCGGAAAACGTGTGCCCCTAGGTGAAAAACAGCGCCCAAGTCAGCGCGAGCAGACAGAATTCTGCAATCGCAGAAACTTGCGATGACCACCCCTATTGCCGAGTTCGTACCTCCCACCACAGAGATCCGAATTTGGTGATTCTTTTTGATACCTGTAGATTACATGGCCTAGTTTATTTTTTGTATAATAACTTTGTGCTATTAGTTGCTGTGGACAAAATTGTAATCGTCACAAAACTGCGCGCACCCATTTTTCTGGGTTTCTAAAGGTTGGAGATCGGAGCGCGCCCCACCAAACGGGACCACCCCGCCATGTGCCAAGTGTACCGAATGGTGCACGCAGCATAACGGGACACGTGAAAATTCGTGGGGACTGATTTGGACGCGTGTGCGCGCCGGAATCAGGCCGTATCCGCGAACACATTCCGTGTCGCCACTTTTGTGGAACTCATGAGTATTTTGTGCACGCTTGTCAGATTGTGACGAAACTTGCACCACTGGACTCGTGGTAACACGCTGGTCCTGTGACCCAATTTTCACGCATTTCTGAGACGGTTGACCAGATCGCCAATTGGCGGGCCCCACAGTTGACTTTTTGGACCAAATTATGTTCGGCTTATCGGAATCCAAATTTGGACATACCGTTGGGATCGTATTGACATTTAGAGTTGTTTGACCCATAGATTGTCCCATTTAGAGACTGTTACCCTCGACATGCTTTTCGGTGCAAAGTGGGCCCACACGTGGACCCCGCTTTGGCCCGAAAATGACCTTTTTGCCCCTGTGTCCAAATTGGACGTAAGGACAGGCATTTCCAGCTATTTGACATCTTCTGAGACTGTTGGTGATATTTATTATAGCTTTCGGAGTAGTACCTACCGGATCCACCGATACCAGGACGACAGTTGATATTCAAACATCAGGCAAGTGTACCTTGCCAAACTCTGCAGCTTAGTTATCTATTTTTCTTGCTTTATATATATTGTTGTGCATGCTCAACCTAGGACCGTGTGACGTACTTAGCGTCCGATTATCAGTCGGGTGCCGACACTGTACGCAGTATTGGGTACGGTCATCTAGAGATGGATATCCGTGACACTTTATATTCTCGTACTTGTCTTATCAAGTACCATATGACCCAGGACACTTGACACTATTCATGAGACAGGATTTTCCCGAGATATTCGTGGTAATTCTGTATAGGATACAGGACATGGACATTATACTCTTTAGATACTTTATGACTTGTTGCATTAGCTATGATCGCGCTTGACATGGGCATAAGACGTTATGGTCTTGACATGCGTGGTTACATTGGGTGGGGAGAGACACACAGGCTACAGGCTGTATCTATCTATATCTTTTATTATTGAGAGGTCGTAGACTCTCGTAGCAGAGCTAGACCCACTACCGGTTATTACCGCTACCGGCTCCCCGACACAGAGCTTGTAGTGGCTCAGCCTGAGACTAGTGATGCTCTCACTTGCATTTACACTTAGATGGTTACATATTTACCCTTTTGTTTCTTTTAGTTATATATTTGCTGCACTGCATATTTATTTATTGGCATGATCTCTTTGTACCTTGCTATGTCCCCTGAGGACCTGGATCCGGATTTTGTCCCCAGATTTTGCAGACGAGGTTTATCCCGAGGTTTACGGGACCGGAGCAGGAGCTGATCCAGGAGCTGTACCACCATCCGAGGATGAGGTCTTAGCTGAAGACTTCTCTTGAGCATCCATGTTCATGCTCAGCTTTTATTGTTTATTTCAGTCATTTACTTTCTGGTCTGTGGAACCATTGTACTAGATATTTATCGGGTTGTTCCCCGAAGTACTTTGTGAGACTGGCTGATGATTTACATTCCTTATTTATTCCGTGGATCATATTTTATACCTTGTGTGGATGAGATTAGTTGTGCCATGATTGTCGTAGACTTATTTTACAGCTTAAGTATGCCCTGATGGATCCATTATATTGAGTTGGTCCATCGGTGTGTACTGCTGGCCATTATCACGCGTCCGGTCCCACAGTATTTTAGGACTGGGGCGTGACACATAGTTGCATCATCTTCGGACTCAGAGGGAATTCTACCCCTAGCTTTGGATGCTGCTCTGTTTTGTCGAGGGAGACTACCCCCAGATATGTCGTCGTCTGGTTCTTCTTCCTGTAATGATGAAGTATAGTTCAATCGGTCAAAAACTGACCATTTTGCTTTAAAACAGCAACGGTTAATTACAACCTTATGACTATTACAACAATATTCTATAGGAAGTGTAATAGACGTATTAGGAGATCCCCCGTCTTTGCATTTTTGGATCAAGAAATCACACAAATCAGGGAGATTACAAGAAGAAGAAGAAGGCTTATTCTGCCTTTTTACATCAGTAGGAAGGTGTAGATTAGGAATCATAACCCTTTCTCTGCCATAGGAATACAGCAGTTCACCCATATGAGTAGCATATGATCCATCATCTGTCTGAGGAGCATATCTTCCCATAAAATGAGTCTTCTTTATGCGGACAGACCTCTCCTGGCATAATTTGGAGTTTTGCACAGGTTCGCATAAAATAGGGAAAGTTTGCATAATCTGTAAAGTGGGAACTCTCTTTGAAGGATTCGCCACTTGTTTTTCTTTGATGTGATCAAAGGGTACATCTGCCTCATCATAGACGGGAGATGTAATTATACGCACATGGCGTGTTTGAAATTTCTGGATCGGCACTGAGGCATTGCCAGAAATTTCGTCTACCACGTCATAGACGGGAGACAAAGTTTTACGCACAGGGCGCGTTTGAAACTTTTGGATTGGCACTGAGGTATTGCCAGAAGTCTTGTCTACCACGTCACAGACGGGAGACAAAGTTTTACGAACAAGGCGTGTTTGAGACTTCTGGATTGGCACTGAGGCATTGCCAGAAGTGTTGTCTACCACGTCACAAACGAGAGACAAAGTTGTACACACAAGGCATGTTTGAGACTTATGGATTGGCACTGAGGCATTGCCAGAAGTATTTTCTACCATGTCACAGACGGGAGATAAATTTTCACGCATAGGGCGTGTAGGCTGTATTGTCACAACCTTGTTGATCAGAGAGTTAGAGCTTGCAGGAAGGGTAGAGGACGTCTTGGGCATCCACACTTTACTCAGCTTTCTGTTGTTGTGGACAGAGGAGGAATGAGAGCTACGCCCTGCATGAAGCATGTCTTCATAGGCAGATTGGTCGAACTGGACGACCAAAGTCTTCTTCTTCGATCCGATGGATACAGCATCGTGTTGAGCAATTGCTTTCTCGTCAGAGGAGAAAGTTATCCCCAGCAGAGTCACCATTTTGTTTGAATAAACAAAATTAAGGAATAAGAGGGTTTATACGAAACCTTTCTTTTTTTGCTTACAAACAAGAAAAAGAGTACAATTAATCCTATACGAGGATATTAAGTACAATAAAATAATTCTGGAGAAGTATTGCTATAGAAGTCTGATCTGCGGTCGATCACTTTGTTCCTTGGACCACACGATGATGAAGAAGTATTTTAGAAGAAGAAAAAGAAGAAGAAGCTTCAATGGTTGCAAGTGGGATTGAATTCTCGTTACCAAAGTTGTCAACCAACACTCTCTGTCAGTGCTCTCTCTCTCTCTCTGATCTCTGATCCTTCTGCTTCTGTCTCGTCCCCGATCGATCCTTTGATCCCCTGATCGTCTGATTGTCTGATCTTTGATTTTTGATGCCTATACCCTATGACCAGGGGTCTCTATTTATAGAGATCAGTCAAATAACTGTCCAGTTGGCGTAGAAGGCCAGACTGTGAAGAAAGTTGCATCTTTTACGCTGCGGTTATAATAACTGCTACCCACGTTCAAATAATCTTCTGAATCTGCATATGACACGTGTCCCATTAAAAGGTAACGCGTATAACCGCTTCTCGAAGACCACGGCATGCAAGCCACGTAGGTAACTGCCCCTGCGTAAAAGATGGTTGGCATAAAAGCCAAATAACTGTCTTGTTGGCGTAAAAGCCAAATAGCTGTCTTGTTGGCATAAAAGCCAAATAGCTGTCTTATTGGCGTAAAAGCCAAACTTTGAAGAAGAAGACTTCCTTTACGCTGCGGTTATGATAACTGCTACCCACGTTCAAATAATTTTCTGAATCTGCGTATGACACGTATCCCTTTAAAAGGTAATGTGTATAACCACTTCTCGAATATCATGGCATGCAAGCCACGTAGGAAACTGCCCCCTGCGTAAAGATGGTTGGCGTAAAAGCCAAGTGACTGTCTTGTTGGCGTAAAAGGCCAAACTCTGCGTAAAACTTGATGGTTCATGAATAATAGATAACCAGCGTAAATAGCCAATTATCCATCACGACTGAGGTTTTGAGCGTGTTCAGGCCTATATAGCCTTATCACGTATCTTTGCAAATATGGCCGAGTTGGCGTATTTCGAGGATATAGCATACGGCGTACTCATATAGTTGAAGATAGCCTGGTTGGCGTAAAATGCAAGGATGGTAATGTGAGCATATTAGTCACAGTTTTAGCTTTTCCAGTCAATTATCCATCACGACTGAGGTCTTGAGCGTATTCCGAGCTAAATAGCCTTATCACGTACCTTTGCAAATATGGCCGAGTTGGCATATTTCGAGGAGATAGCATACGGCGTACTCCTATAGTTGAAAATACCCTGGTTGGCGTAAAATGCAAGGATGGTGATGTGAGCGTATTAGTCATAGTTTTAGCTCTCCCCGTCATGACAAAATCTAAAGAATAGAACCAAATCTCGTGCATTAAATGCAGAGATATGCCTCCATCTCGTGCATTAAATGTAGAGATATGCCTCGAGCTCTATACGAGAAACAGTTTTTGACGTGGCGTCTGATTTTGTCTTTATCTTGAGCGTAAAACTCATTTCTGCCCATATAGAATAGGCGGCATATTCTTTGAATGCGTAAAAATGACTTGTATTAAGAATATATCGCTAAATGACAACCTGGTTCTCTGTGCAAAATCATCATCACAGTCGTCCTCTCGATCATCGTGCAGTACTTTTGTCAGGTGCCAGGTTCACTGATCTGTTTGACAAATTCATCCGAGGATTACGAAGAGTTTCTCGTACAACTTTACGCGCTCTGCATTAAAAACAAACGTATTTTGAACTTTACGCATGAGGGTAAAGCAACCTTTTACGCGGAACAGTCTTGAAGCACTGCTTTACGCGGGCAGCTCTGAAGCTCTACTTTACGCCAACAGATCTAATGCTCTGTTTTACGCGTACAGCTCTGAAGCTCTACGCCAGACAGCTCTGAAGCCCTATTTTACGCGTATAGCTCTGAAGCCATATTTTATGCCACACAGTCTTGAAGCTCTGTTTTACGCGGACTTCATGTATATTGGGGGTTTTGACTGTATAATATGCGTATAATTCCCTGGCATATTTCATGCTTCTACAGTTACGTCCCTCTAAGGACCTGATTTCCTTCCAAGCATAGGCGAGGAGGATTACCTGGAGGAGTATGGACCGGGTGTATATACAGGAGCAAGACTTGTAGCAGAGGACGAGATCCTTCCCGAGGACTTTACTTGATCACCGGTAGTGACTTCACCTTGGATCCGATATCATTATCTAGTTAGCAGATATCGACCCTAGTTATCTTATTGTTTCCTTTCATTCAGTACTTGTATTAGCGGGTTTGTCCCCATATGACTCTATCTGGTTTGTATTATGATATATTTCCAGACTTATTTTTTCTTTCTGTACATTAGTAAACTTATGTTCTTTTTGTGTTTCATATTCTTATATTTGTGGATGAGATTAGTTATATTGTTTATGTTTAAATATTGGGTTATATTATTATACTTTACAGCTTAGGTGCACTCCAACGGGTCCATTAGATTGGGAAGCCCATCGGAGTGTACCTGCTGGCCAATGCCACGTGGCTCAGTTCCTTATATTTTGAACTGGGACGTGACATGATGGCATAGTCATATCCATTCCTTCTTCATAGAACTGGGCGTGAAAGATGGACTCCGTGTCCTCGAAGGACGAAATATATCTATTTGGGAGATTACAGAACCACTCAAAAGCAATCCCAGATAGTGCTCTGACGAACAAGTTGGTGAGTAAGATATCATCCCGAGGTAAATAGCCTATTGTAGAATAGAAGTATTTCATGTATTGACGGGATGATGTCTTTTCGTCAAATGGAGTCAGAGATAGTGGCTTATATTTGGGAGGGTATACCATATTATCCTATTTTGGAGGATAGGGTTGCCGAATTCCAAGCTTCTGGAGCCAGTCTTAATTATCTCGAGCATCAACATGTGCACGCAAGTCCCTAAGAGTCTCCTAGATATCATCTGGCAGAAGAGCGATAGAGGATCGGGGTGCGGTCTGGCTGCTTGCGACATGAGGAGCCAGACCAGGCATGTCGGACTCTTTGTTGGTCCAGGTTTGTTCGTCCCAGTGTCCGTGGCAGTGGCAGGACTAATTTTTCTTTGAGTTCCAATATTGTGTGAGTCAGAGTCTGCATTGAGGTGCTCAGCATCTGCATCATGGCTTCGAGTGCCTCAAGGCATTGCTAGTTGCTGGACCTTGCACCATGCTCATCTCCTGCCATATACACTACATTACATGGAAAGAGGTGGACGGGAAGGTAGACGCCTCACTTTTTGTCTCAGATGTCTGAGTCTCGTTATACTAAGGGAGAGTGGGTATTGTTGTGTCGCCTTCACTATTCACAGGATTGCTACCTCCAATCTCAATTGCAGGCTCGACTTGGAAGGTGCATCTACCCCCTGTTAAGCTTTCATTCGTTCACGGAGATTTTCTCGCCTCTCAGAAGGATGGATTGACGTGGAACACCAGGGGATTGCTACCCCAAGCTCCAATTGCAACCTCAGTTGGAAGGGTATGTCTACCCCCAATTTTTGTTTTTGAATGCGTGTCCTGAAATACCCCCACAGTAGGTGTTTATTTGTTACCTCGCGGATGGCCTCAAGACATGCTGACTGATACCCTCAGGTTAGGTGAGCTTTTCTTCTAGATTTTCTTCAAAGGAGGAGACCTCCATGTTGCGCAACATGAAGCGACAGGCATTTCATCCTCATCGTGCAGCTATTTTCTGGAATGTCATCGGGTTAGTGTTGCGGTTTAAAATTGCTGGAACACCGATTGTCTGGTTGGAGGAACTGGTACTTTAGTGCAGAAACAGTTAATGATGATGCTGGCAGAAGTGTGTCCACGAGGGGACACATCATGTGCGAGGGTTGCTTCTCTCATCTTACGCTTGTGACTAATCACATTGAGTAAATTAGACGACTGAAGCTTCACTTTCTCACCCGTTTCATGTGCTCGAGCAACCCTTGCGCATGGAGGTGAAAGTGGAAGGTTTGCTTCCTGACCCAGTTCTTTCTCAGAAACTGCAACTAGGTCATTAGTGGAAGACTCGATATGAGATAGACCCATTTTATGCGTGCAGCCAAACTGGGCGCATGGGTCTGTCATCATAGTATTTTCTTTCCGACTTTGTTCAAGTGCAACTGCGATATCCAAGTGGGTTTGGAAAGGCTTTAAGGGTTGACCCACTTCCGACGCATGAGTATATGGGTCTGCCCTATATAGTCTCCCATCAACAATGTGCATGACAAGCAGTGGCGCATGCTTTTGAATGGCTGGTTGCGCAGCCCCTCGAGCATGCATGGCTCGAGTTGGTTTCGGTTTCCTTGAACCAGCGCTCTTAGGCGCATAGTATAGGAAATCCAGGTAAGGACCATATGAGTCCTTATTGAAGACCGCTTTGCCTATAGAGTACTTCATGCGTCTATGGTATTGCACGTCACGTCTTCTCTTGCGTGGATCATGTTGTGGGCACGTCTCTTGAGGTTCAGCCTCGTTCCTCTCAAGAATGGCTTCGGATATGGAGATGGGATGCGCGTCAACCTTATGTACATCTACGTCGGAGGTTGGCCATGCTTCTGGGATAGGTTACGGTTCGGCACAGAGGCCTTGACAACCCAAATCTTGTGAGACTTGCGAGGTTGTACGGGCCTCCTTGAAGAACTCGATATGTCGGCGGGATATACGTCAACCTCATGTGCATCTGCAACGGGGGTTGGTAATACATTAGGTACCAACCTCGGACGCGGCACAACGGCCTTGGCGACCCAAGTTTTACGAGTCTTGCGAGGTCGTACGGGCCTCAATGAAAAGCTCGGCTTGTCCAGCATATCTTCAAATGCATGTTGGTCGAAGCGAACGATCATCATCCTCTGAGTCTAACCCACCTTGGTCATGTCGAATTGCGTCACCAGCTTCTTATTGGAGGAGAAGCTCTTTCCCAGCAGAGTCTCCATTTTTGTCGACATTGCCGAATCAACACCCGAGAAGAAATTTGAACGAACTTTTTATTGATCGAGAATTGACAAATAGTACAAAAGAATCTCCAATACATATAGTCAAAGTATAATAAAAATATAAGGAATCTGGAAAAGTGTGACGATGGAGAACGAGCACTACTGTAAACACCCTCGTCTTAAATGTAGGATTTAATTAATTATTTTAACTTGAAAACAACCACAACCCAAACCCCAAGTACCCAAATTAGGGTATCAGTCTACCCCAAACCTGTTATACCCCGACTCTTGTGTACCACTCAAAAAATCTAGTTCCTAATGTTTTAAATACATTATGAATTACCTAGTTAAGTTGTTAGTTTAATTTTAATTAAGGCTAATTTTACCTCAAGCAAACACTTAAACCAGCCCACCTATACTCCTTCTCATTAGACCAGCCCATCTCAATAAGACCAGACAGGCCAAGCCGAGGCTAGCCCACAACTTCCTCATATATATATATATATATATATGAAGTCCCTCCCCTTGTGTAATCACCCTCAAAATTTTCATATTTTTTTTTAAACCAATTTTTGGGATTTTTCTGCAATTTTCAGGAATTTACATAAGTGCTGTGGTGATTGTATGATTTTTAACTGCTAATAACTAATATTAAAATGTAATAAAAATATGATTTTATGGTGTAAAATAGAAAATCGGACTTAGGGTAATTTTCTGGGATTTTATTGGACATCAGACCTATTTTTAAGAGCCTAAAAACTATTTTTCTAATTAAATTATTAATTAATTATTATTATTAATATTATTATTATACTGTTATTATAATTATTTTTTTTATTTTATTAGGGGCCCGGCCCGGCCCAGTGGGCCGAGCCCATTAGCAGTCAGCCCAGCCCCTGTGCCTTAGCGGGTCGGGCGGGTCGGTCAGACCCGAACCAGCGCCCGACCCGACCCGCATCCCCATCTCCCCTGTCCCCCCACGCCGCCCGAAATTCCCGCCGCCCGCCACGCGCCCGTCGGCCACGACCCCCGCCCCACGCTCCCCTCGGCCGACTCCCTCGGCCCACGTCGCCCCGACCTCGGCCTCACCCCCCGCCCAGCCCCAGCCTATAAAACCCCTCTTCCCCCGATCTCCTCCTCCCTCAACTCCCTAACCCTCCGGTGACCTCCGCCGAAACCCTAACGGCCAGAGCCTCCCCCGCCGACGCCTCGACCCCCCCTAGCTCCATCGAGAGCTGCCCCAGCCAGCACCCTTGCCGGCGAGCCCCACAGAACCGCCACCTCCGTCTCCTCCCTCTTCCTTCCCCTCTCCTCCTAACGCCGGCCGCCGGCCTCCCCTGGCCCATCTCCGCCTCCCCGAGAGCCGCCCAGCCCCTCGTCGAGCCTCCGCCGCCCTGAGCCGCCCTTCCCCGGCGAGTCTCGGCCGAACCCGACCGCAGACACAGACCCGGACATAGTGAACCCAAGCCCTAGCAGTGGACATGTGTCCAGGACACGAGTCGGACACGACAAACCCCGTTTCGAGGAGCCTCGTTCAGGTACCCGTACCTTTTTTCTCGTAGCTCCGTTTTCAATTCTGTAAATTGTATTGCGAAGACTGTATGACCCTCTCGGTGCCCGAATAAACCGCTCGGGGCATCGCGTCCTGTGGTGATCGCACACCGCGATCCAAAAACAGGAAAAACCAGACCCTGTTTCACCCCGAAACTGAGTACGACCCACCAAACGGGACGACTTGGTCGCGTGCGGTCTTCACAGATACGTGCGCCTCGTCGATACGGACGTGTGGGATTTCGCGAAAGCTGATTCGGGTGTGCGTGCATACCGGATCAACGCGTATCCGCGGACATCGCCCCGTATTCGCCTTTTCTGTAATTCATCCTAACTTCGTGCACACACGTCAGATCGAGACGAAACTTGTGCCATCGGACTCGTAGCGATACGCTGGTCCTGTGGGTCAAGTTTGGTTCGATTCTGAGAACGTTGACAAAATCGCGTGTCGTGGGCCCCACAAGCCCCACACGACGGGCGATTTCGTGATCGGCTCATCGAAATTCAAATTTGAAAGTTCTGTTGGGTTCGTATCAGTGTTCCTGACCTGTTGACACTAAGTTTGGTGAATTTAGAGACCGTTGACCCTGACACATTTTTCGGTGCAAAGCGGGCCCACCGGTGGACCCCATTTTGGCCCGAAACTGCCATTTTTGCCCTTGTCTCCAAATTGGACCCAAGGACAGGCGTTCCTAGCTATTTGACACCTTCTGAGCGTGATGGTACTATTTATTTCAGCTTTCGGAGACATCTCTGGAAATTTTCAAAACCAGGACCTAAGTGGAATCCAAATATCAGGCAAGTGCACCTTGCCAAACTTGCAGTCTTTATTTTCATAATTCCTGTAATATTACTTTGCTGGATGACTTGTGTAAATTCATATAAACTTGTTTAAACTGCTTAACCTAGGAAACCTATGATGTACCTAGTGTCCGATCCTAGTTGGGTGCCAACATCGCACGCGGTGTTGGGTTCGTCATTTAGAGATGGATTACGATACCCTTTACCCTTGTACTTGACCTATCAAGTACCCTACAACCCAGGACACTTGACACTATACATGGACAGAATCTTCCTGAGATATTCGTGGTGATTCTGTATAGGATACAGGACTGGACAGAGATATTTTATTTATAGACATTATGACTTGTTGCATTAGTTATAATCCCGCTGACATGGACATGAGACGTTATGGTCATGGCTTGCGTGATTACATTGGGTGGGGAGAGACACACAGGCTACAGGCTGTTCTATATATATATCTACTATTATTGTGAGGTTGTAGACTCTCCAGCAGAGCTAGACCCTTTACGTGTTATTGCTGCTACCGGCTCCCCGACATAGAGCTTGTAGCGGTCTCAGCCTGAGTACTAGTGTTGCTCTCATTTGCATATCACATAGATGGTTACATAGTTTACCCTGCTGATTTAATCAATTTAATTGCACTGCTTATTATTTGGCTTGTTTTATTTTGTGCCTTGCTATGTCCACTGAGGACCTGGAATGGATTATGTCCCCAGGTTTAGCTGAGGAGCAGTATCCCGAGGTATACGGGACAGGAGCTGAAGCTATAGCTGGAGCAGAACCGAACCCTGAAGACGAGGTGACTGCCGAAGACTTCTCCTGAGTGCCTGTTCCAGTACTCAGTATTTATTTCATGTTTATTTCTTTTGTTCATGGCCTATTGAGCCAGTGTATTCAGACATAAGTCGGATTGTTTCTCCGACCTGTTGTTGCTACTTATTTCCATTTCATTATGCAGTTTATTTCTTTCTTTATGGATGAGATTAGTATAATTTGTTATAGTAGACCTTCTGTACAGCTTAAGTACGCCCTGATGGTTCCATTAAATTGGGTTATCCATCGGTGCGTGCTGCTGGCCATTGCCACGCATCTCCAGTCCCTCGGCATTTTGGGTCTGGGGCGTGACATAGTTTTTGTGGTGGCCCATGCAGGTCAAAACTAAATTGTTCGGTTTCAACTTAGGGACCGAACAGGCCTGCAATAAGATAGGATAAGTTATAGGATCTCATCCATTGATTGAATCATTTTTGGACTCTATGTCGAATTTTATTTAATTGCTTGAATTGCATCCTGTTTTGATTCCTCTGTGCGTTCTCATTGTTTCCTTTTGATGCAGAGTTATGGATCCCAGAAGTGGTGACGAGACCCCCTTGGGTACACCGCTTGAAGCAGGGGTTACCTATGAAGCTGGAACGACGCCAGATACCAGAGAACAATCCTCTCAGAGCAATCAAACTGGCCCGCCAAGTTCCAGGTTCAGGCGTGATGACATCCCGCCTCCTCCACAGTTCCCTCCTACGATGCCTGTCTTTCCCCCAGGACAGGCAATGGACGAACAGCAAATGTTCCAGATGTTCTACGCCATGATGCAGGCCCAACAGCAGACCCAACAGGAGGCCCAACGCCGAGAGGCCGAGAACCTAAGGAACAGCCTAGTCGCAGCATTGGAGCATACAAATCCACCAAATAGGCGGCTAGCGACGGTATCTATCACAGATTTTTGTCAACTCAAGCCCCGTACCTTCTCGGGCAAGGAAGGACCAACTGAAGTGCATGAATGGCTTACAAACATGCAGCATAAGTTGGAGGCCGCTGAACTACCAAGGGACAAATGGATGACTGCCGTCAGGATGCAACTGACGGACAACGCGCATCATTGGTGGCTGTCCGAAGAAAGAAGGCTCGGACATGATCAGGTTACCTGGGAGGAGTTCTCCAGACTCTTCCAGGAAATGTACATCCCTGTTGTGGCTCGATCAGAACTCCGAGACAGATTCAACCGCCTGATCCAGGGCAACATGACGGTGGAGGAATATAACGCCGAATTCATTCGCCTGAGCTGCTTCGCCCCTTCCCTAATTCCTACTGAAGAAGAGAAGGCAGAGAAGTTCTTTGATGGGCTCAGGTTCGAGCTTCAAAAGTTAATTGGATCGATCGCGCCCACATCTTACTCCGATGTCCTAGCTGCAGCACGTCGGCTGAAGCGCGTTACTCGGAGGGAATCAAGCCTGAAACGTCCCTTCTCCTCAGCACCGTCCAAGTCATCACCAGGGGAATCTGCTAAACGATCCCAGAAGAGCCCGCCTCCAAGAGCAGCAACTAAGAACCTGCCTACTTGCCATTACTGCGGCAAGGTAGGACATATTGAAAAAGAATGTAGACGCAAGCTGGGGGTCTGCCTGGTTTGCGGATCTGGACAACACTTCTCAAAGGACTGCTCGGAACGTCGGGAAGGAGTTCCGAATCGGCCAGCTCCACCTGCAGCTCTTCCAGCTGGGGGAGCAACACAGACAGGGCCTGGAGGAGCCAGGCCACCTCTACCACCTCAGGCAGCAATGTTCCAGCAAGCTCGTCAGCAAAGGGGTCCCGCTCAGGGACGAGGTCAGGCTTATGCACTAGCAGTCACTGAGGAAGCTACTGCAGGCGAAGTGATAGCAGGTACCATATTAGTAGCTTCAATTCCTGCTGTAGCATTATTTGATTCTAGAGCCTCGCATTCATTTATTGCTGCTAGCTTCGTAGCTACACATAGAATAGCTACCGTACCTCTCTCGAAGATAAAGAGAATTCTAACGGGAGGTAGAATTATCCCGGTTAGTGATACTTGTAGATCATGTTCAGTGGTAGTATGTGGCCGAGAGATACGAGCCCAATTCTTGATCTTTTCTATGCCTTATTACGATGTTGTACTTGGTATGGACTGGTTAAGTCAGTACCATGCGACACTGGATTGCCGGCTTAGAAAATTGATATTTAGACCCCCTAGCCTTCCTGAGTTTGAATTTCTTAGAGGAGCTGTAGAACAAGGGGTCCAGCCAACTCTTAGGGTATTGACTGTAGAAGAAGATTCAAGTTACCCAAGAGTCATAACGGAATTTGTGGACGTATTTCCTGACGATCTTCCAGGTTTACCACCTGATCGGGAGATAGAATTCACAATAGACCTAACTCCAGGAGCCGAACCTATCACTTCATCGGTATATCGGCTAGCACCTAAGGAGTTAGTGGAGTTGAAAGCACAAGTTGACGACCTTCTGGAGAAAGGATTTATCCGGCCCAGTGTTTCACCTTGGGGAGCACCTATACTTTTTGTACCCAAGAAGGACGGAACTGTACGGTTGTGCATTGATTACAGAGCCCTTAATGCTGTAACTATTAAGAACCGGTACCCATTACCACGCATTGATGATTTGTTTGACCAATTGAGTGGTGCTAAGGTATTCTTAAAGATTGACCTTAGATCCGGTTATCACCAGATTATGGTGAAGAAGGAAGATATCCCAAAGACGGCCTTCAGAACTAAGTATGGACATTATGAGTTCCTAGTAATGCCGTTTGGTTTAACCAATGCACCCGCCGTATTTATGAGTTTGATGAATAGAGTCTTCCATCAGTACTTGGATAAGTTCGTAGTGGTATTCATTGATGATATCCTAGTCTACTCTAAGAACCACGAAGAGCACGAGGAACACCTCAGAGTTGTGCTAGAGACTTTGAGAAGGGAGAAGTTGTATGCCAAACTCAGCAAATGTGAGTTCTGTATGGACAAGGTGCCATTCTTAGGGCATATTATCTCAGGTGAAGGACTGTCTGTGGACCCAGAGAAGGTCACTGCTATTGAAACCTGGCCTACCCCTACCTCTGTTGCAGAAGTGAGAAGTTTTCTTAGACTTGCTGGGTATTACCGGCGGTTCGTAGAAAATTTTTCAAGGTTCGCAGAGCCGATGACTAAGCTAACACGGAAGGATCAGGAGTTCATATGGACGGAAGAATGCCAGAATGCCTTTGAAGAATTAAAGAGGCGTCTAACAACAGCACCAGTCTTGACTCTTCCCTCAGGATCAGGAGGTTTTGTTGTTTATAGTGATACGTCCGGTAGTGGACTAGGTTGTGTCTTGATGCAACATGGCAAGGTTATCGCTTATGCATCGAGGCAGCTGAAGGTCCACGAGAAGAACTACCCAACGCACGACCTGGAGCTAGCTGCAGTAATTTTTGCATTGAAGATTTGGAGACATTATCTGTATGGAGAGAAGGTCAAAATATTCACTGATCATAAGAGCTTGAAGTATGTTTATACACAGAAAGAGCTCAACATGAGGCAAAGGCGTTGGCTTGAGTTGATGGTGGACTTTGACATCGATCTGCAGTACCACCCGGGGAAAGCAAATATTGTAGCCGACGCCCTCAGCAGAAATCCCTCGGCTTATTTCTTAACGGAGCAGCCTCAGCTATTACAAGACTTGCAAGATCTTCAGATAGAGGTTGTTCTACCTGGACAAAATGGCTTGCTGGCTAACCTCAAAGTTAAGTCATCGCTGGTGGAGAGAATCAAAGAAGCTTTGCCTAATGATGCCAGATTCTGAAGGCTGAAGGAGAGAACCAAAGCAGGCATGCAAACGGGACTTCGCATCCACGAGGACGGGACCTTAAGGTGCGGAAATCGCCTATATGTTCCGAATGGAGAATTAAGGCAGGAGTTGATGACAGAAGCATATAGCTCCATATACTCGATTCATCCAGGAGGGACCAAGATGTACCGGGACTTAAGACAATATTACTGGTGGCATGGAATAAAAAGGGAGATTGCCCAATTTGTGGCAAAATGCTTAGTCTGCCAGCAGATGAAGGCCGAGCACCAAAGGACTGCAGGTATGTTGCAGCCACTTCCCATCCCTGAATGGAAGTGAGAGCATATTACCATGGACTTCGTCACTGGATTTCCAAGAAGCCCTAGTGGAAAGGATGCAGTATGGGTCATCGTGGATCGGCTCACTAAGTCGGCTCACTTCTTGCCGTTCAGAGTCGGACAATCCACGGAAGTACTAGCCGACATGTATATGCGACAGATCGTAAAATTATATGGAGTGCCGGTTAGTATTGTATCAGATCGAGACTCAAGATTTACATCTCACTTCTGGCGAAGCATGCAAGAGAGTCTCGGTACCAGGCTCAAGTTCAGTACTGCCTATCATCCCCAGACAGATGGCCAATCAGAGCGCACAATTCAGATCTTGGAAGATATGCTGCGATCATGTATACTGGACTTCAGAGGATCTTGGGAAGCTCATCTGCACTTAATGGAGTTCTTCTACAACAACAGCTATCAGGCGAACATTCAGATGGCACCTTTCGAGGCGTTGTACGAAAGGAAGTGCAGATCGCCGATATGCTGGAGTGACGTTGGCGAACGTCAAATACTGGGTCCAGAGTTGGTAACGGAGACAGTGGAGAAAGTAAGACAGATTCAGAACCATCTCCGTGCAGCCCAGGATAGACAGAAGCATTGGGCAGATGCACACAGACGACCCCTGGAGTTCAAGGAAGGAGAGCATGTATTTTTGAGGATCTCGCCCACTAGAGGTACTATCAGATTTGGCAGCAGAGGCAAGTTAAGCCCAAGGTACATTGGGCCATTTGATATCTTGGAGCGCATTGGTGAGGTGGCTTACCGTCTTGCATTACCTCCATCCTTAGAGGGAGTTCATGATGTATTCCACGTCTCACAACTGAGGAGATACGTGACGGACCCAAGTCATATAGTGGATCATTCTGAGATTTCGGTGGGACCTAGCCTGAGATACGAGGAGCAGCCAGTGGGTATACTCGACACCAGTGAGAAGACACTACGAGGGCAGATAATCAGGCTGGTTCGGATAGCTTGGAAATAGCACTCTCCTAGCGAATCGACCTGGGAGCGAGAAGATGTTATGCGCCAGCGTTATCCACACTTATTTGTTGATACAGGTAAAACCTGAGCATTCTTTAATTCTGTAAAATCTTGCCTTTATAGTTTATCCTTCGATTGCAAGGACGCAATCCTCTTAAGGGGGGTAGATTGTAATCACCCTCAAAATTTTCAGATTTTTTTTAAACCAAATTTTGGGATTTTTCTGCAATTTTCAGGAATTTACATAAGTGCTATGGTGATTGTATAATTTTTAACTGCTAATAACTAATATTAAAATGTAATGAAAATATGATTTTATGGTGTAAAATAGAAAACTGGACTTAGGGTAATTTTTTGGGATTTTATTTGACATCAGACCTATTTTTAAGAGCCTAAAAACTATTTTTCTAATTAAATTATTAATTAATTATTATTATTATTATTATTATTATACAGTTATTATAATTATTATTTTTATTTTATTAGGGGCCCGGCCCGGCCCAGTGGGCCGAGCCCATTAGCAGTCAGCCCAGCCCCTGTGCCTTAGCGGGTCGGGCGGGTCGGTCAGACCTGAACCAGGGCCCGACCCGACCCGCATCCCCATCTCCCCTGTCCCCCCACGCCGCCCGAAATTCCCGCCGCCCGCCGCGCGCCCGTCGGCCACGATCCCCGCCCCACGCTACCCTCGGCCGACTCCCTCGGCCCACGTCGCCCCGACCTCGGCCTCACCCCCCGCCCAGCCCCAGCCTATAAAACCCCTCTTCCCCCGATCTCCTCCTCCCTCAACTCCCTAACCCTCCGGTGACCTCCGCCGGAACCCTAACGGCCAGAGCCTCCCCCGCCGACGCCTCGACCCCCCCTAGCTCCACCGAGAGCCGCCCTAGCCAGCACCCTCGCCGGCGAGCCCCACAGAACCGCCACCTCCGCCTCCTCCCTCTTCCTTCCCCTCTCCTCCCAGCGCCGGCCGCCGGCCTCCCCTGGCCCATCTCCGCCTCCCCGAGAGCCGCCCAGCCCCTCGTCGAGCCTTCGCCGCCTTGAGCCACCCTTTCCCGGCGAGTCTCGGCCTAACTCGACCGCGGACACAGACCCGGACACAGTGAACCCTAGCCCTAGCAGTGGACACGTGTCCAGGACACGAGTCGAACACGGCAAACCCCGTTTCGAGGAGCCTCGTTTAGGTACCCGTAACTTTTTGCTCGTAGCTCCGTTTTTAATTCTGTAAATTGTATTGCGAAGCCTGTATGACCCTCTCGGTGCCCGGATAAACCGCTCGGGACATCGCGTCCTGTGGTGATCGCACACCGCGATCTAAAAACAGGAAAAACCAGACCCTGTTTCACCCCGAAACTGAGTACGCCCCGCCAAACGGGATGACTTGGTCGCGTGCGGTCTTCACAGATACGTGCGCCTCGTCGATACGGACGTGTGGGATTTTGCGGAAGCTGATTCGGGTGTGCGTGCACACCAAAATCAACGCGTATCCGCGGACATCGCCCCGTATTCGTCTTTTCTGCAATTTACCCTAACTTCGTGCACACATGTCAGATCGAGACAAAACTTACACCATCGGACTCGTAGCAATACGCTGGTCCTGTGGGTCAAGTTTGGTTCGATTCTGAGAACATTGACGAAATCGCGTGTCGTGGGCCCCACAGGCCCCACTCGACGGGCAATTTCGTGATCGGCTCATCGGAATTCAAATCTGAAAGTTCTGTTGGGTTCGTATCAGCGTTCCTGACCTGTTGACACTAAGTTTGGTGAATTTAGAGACCGTTGACCCTGACAGATTTTTCGGTGCAAAGCGGGCCCACCGGTGGACCCCGTTTTGGCCCGAAACTGCCGTTTTTGCCCTTGTCTCCAAATTGGACCCAAGGACAGGCGTTCCTAGCTATTTGACACCTTCTGAGCGTGATGGTACTGTTTATTTCAGTTTTCGGAGACATCTCTGGAAATTTTCGAAACCAGGACCTAAGTGGAATCCAAATATCAGGCAAGTGCACCTTGCCAAACTTGCAGTCTTTATTTTCATAATTCCTGTAATATTACTTTACTGGATATCTTGTGTAAATTCATATAAACTTGTTTAAACTGCTTAACCTAGGAAACGTATGATGTACCTAGTGTCCGATCCTAGTCGGGTGCCAACATCGCACGCGGTGTTGGGTTCGTCATTTAGAGATGGATTACGATACCCTTTACCCTTGTACTTGACCTATCAAGTACCCTACAACCCAGGACACTTGACACTATACATGGACAGAATCTTCCTGAGATATTTGTGGTGATTCTGTATAGGATACAGGACTGGACAGAGATATTTTATTTATAGACATTATGACTTGTTGCATTAGTTATAATCCCGCTGACATGGACATGAGACGTTATGGTCATGGCTTGCGTGATTACATTGGGTGGGAAGAGACACACAGGCTACAGGCTGTTCTATATATATATCTACTATTATTGTGAGGTTGTAGACTCTCCAGCAGAGCTAGACCCTTTACGTGTTATTGCTGCTACCGGCTCCCCGACACAGAGCTTGTAACGGTCTCAGCCTGAGTACTAGTGTTGCTCTCATTTGCATATCACATAGATGGTTACATATTTTACCCTGCTGATTTAATTAATTTAATTGTACTGCTTATTATTTGGCTTATTTTATTTTGTGCCTTGCTATGTCCACTGAGGACCTGGAATGGATTATGTCCCCAGGTTTAGCTGAGAAGCAGTATCCCGAGGTATACGGGACAGGAGCTGAAGCTATAGTTGGAGCAGAACCGAACCCTGAAGATGAGGTGACTGCCGAAGACTTCTCCTGAGTGCCTGTTCCAGTACTCAGTATTTATTTCATGTTTATTTCTTTTGTTCCTGGCCTATTGAGCCAGTGTATTCAGACATAAGTCGGATTGTTTCTCCGACTGACCTGTTGTTACTACTTATTTCTATTTCATTATGCAGTTTATTTCTTTATCTTTATGGATGAGATTAGTATGATTTGTTATAGTAGACCTTCTGTACAGCTTAAGTACGCCCTGATGGTTCCATTAAATTGGGTGATCCATCGGTGCGTGCTGCTGGCCATTGCCACGCATCTCCAGTCCCTCGGCATTTTGGGTCTGGGGCGTGACACCTTGAAACCCTAAACCAACACCACCCTCTCCAAACCCTAGTCGATCCCATCCAAACCAATCTCCCTGCCGGCCGGACCCCCCTACCCCGACTACCACTCGCCGACTGCTCCGGACAGCCCGCTCTCGACCACCTCACCCGACCGACCCCCCTATAGCCACCCGTGCCGACTGCTCCAGCCGCTCTCGCTTCCTCGACCGGCTGCTACACCCCAGCCGCTCCCTGACCGGCTGTTCGCCCCAACCCAACCTTCCCTGACCGGCTGCTCCAGCCCCCAGCCGCTTCCCCGACCGGCTGCACACACCCCAGCCGCTCCCCGATCGGTGTACCCCACAGCCCGACCGGAGTACTACCGATCCCGACTGCCCTTCACCGCTGGACGGATCCGTCCACGCTGCCGGAGCCACCTTCGTCGAACGCCCCTCGTCCTATTGATCAGGTACTCGTCCTCCAGCAGTTCCTTTCTTGTGTCCCAATCATATCCCCTCGTATCATGTCCATGCATGATTGTTGTGTCTTAGTATCGAGAATCATAGTTGGAACACAACTCTTCTAACCCTAATTAATTAAATGATGGCTTAATGATTAACCAAATTAAGAAATTGTTAAATAGAAAATTCCTTAACCACGATACATGTCGTCAAGGACCTTAGTCATTTGAATGTCTGGACATAAACCACGTGCAATGAGCATAGAAACCAAAGACAGGTGTTCGTATAGAACATAAATCATGGATAACCGTAACTGGATAATTATTGCCTCGAGACGCCTGTTAACCGAAGACAACACTCGTGTACACCCTAGCTAAGTGCGCACGTGATGCTGTACTCGAGCAATAGTGAACTCGCGACAAGTATTCAAAATTAGCGTCTTAACAGTATGTAGATAATACGTAGTATCTGATGCTGTATTATTGTGTTATATTGTATGTCTAGGGTCTTTGAATCAGCCAGGAGGCACTACAGGAGCAGGCTTTTGGCATTCACCTCTTGAAGACTCAGGCAAGATACCTTGCTATATTTACTGTCTAATTTAAATTATACAAATGTTGTATTGTATGCTTGTTGTTTGCTTTATATAACTGTGCGCGTCCGAGATTGTCTCGGGTGCATTCGACGGGTACGTCGAAGATTAGTATACATTAACTTAGTCATTAGCAGACTCACCCCATTGGATGATACCCTGTTATCTTCCAAGACTTGACACTTTTACACGTATTTATAGTGATAAATCTCATGTTGGGATGCGTGTTCGCGTGATCGACTAGCTATCGCTGCGCGTGACGTGCATCACGGTTAACAAGAAATCTAGGACTACTTCAGTTTAGAGACTTGGCATTTAGATAAGGGATATGCGCGTCGATTATTTGACGGGTATATCTACATTGGGAGGGGAGGACGATTGGTAGGCATATGGGACATCCTATTCCTTTACACTGATACCGCACTCGACGGAGTGATACGGACGTATTTATATATTACTAATACCACGTTCTGTAGAGTGTGGGACGTTACTTGATAACTTTGCAGATACCACACTCTATAGAATATTGGACGTTACTGTATTCCTGCGCCCGTGTTATAGGGGGCATGTGTGGCATATACTAGCCGGTTGTCACAACTGGTGAATTACATCAGCATATGTCTAGCATACACCTTCTCATATACTCACAGTTGTTCTCACATTGCATGCACTTAGATTGGCTAGCACACCCTTTATTGTATTTTATCTTATTCAGTATTTATTTATAGCATGCTTCTATGTATCTTATTACATCCCTCTGAGGACCTGGTTCCTTTCCAGATTTAGACGAGGATTTCTACCCGACAGTATACGGCCCCGGACAGGAGACGAGATTCGCTACAGCTGAAGAGTTAGAGGTGCAGTCGTCAGAGTTTTCGTGATCAGTTGGTAGGCCTTCAGCCTAGATTGGGTGCATCATTATCTAGAGCCGATGCCCTAGTCATTATCTTTTATATCTCATTTCAGTACTTTATTTCGTCATAGTAGTGGGTTTGTTCCCATCAGACTTTATTGGTTGTACTATGATATTTCAGACTGGTGTTTATCTTCCAGCAGTTTATGTAGTACTTCTTGCTCTTTATATTGTGGATGAGATTAGATTACCTGTTATTGACTGATATTGCACCTGTTAGTATTTTAGGACAGCGTAGCACTCTTCGTGGATCCATTAAATTAGGATATCCTCGAAGACGTGTCAGCTGGCTATTGCCACGTGGCCTGGTCCCGTGTACTTTTGGGACTGGGGCATGATTATCTAGAGCCGATGCCCTAGTCATTATCTTTTATATCTCATTTCAGTACTTTATTTCGTCATAGTAGTGGGTTTGTTCCCATCAGACTTTATTGGTTATACTATGATATTTCAGACTGGTGTTATCTTCCAGCAGTTTATGTAGTACTTCTTGCTCTTTATATTGTGGATGAGATTAGATTACCTGTTATTGACTGATATTGCACCTGTTAGTAGTTTAGGACAGCGTAGCACTCTTCGTGGATCCATTAAATTAGGATATCCTCGAAGACGTGTCAGCTGGCTATTGCCACATGGCCTGGTCCCGTGTACTTTTGGGACTGGGGCATGACAACTACAGCGGCTTCTTTACTCCGTTGATGATCCGGGACCAAGGAGGGAGATGAGGCTTCGGGGAGCTTGAGTATACGACTCAATGGGTATCCCTTGCAGCGCTTCTGTCTTCTCCTCCTCTCTCTCCTTATCCTTTTCCTCCTTTTTTTGTATAGAAAATGCCTACTATTTATAGCCTTAAGAAGGCATGCACGCTCGTATCTTATGCTTCCATATTGTGGTGCATGTTGCAATAGACTGCAATGTGGTAATTCGAGATATGGGGTTGTTGATGTACATAATACTCGTGACATGTGATTTTGATTGCACCTTAGGAATACGTCCACCCGGCGCATGGAGATCCATGGGGGTAGTAGTGGCAAATGGCATTGCTAGCGCATGGGAACAATGGGGTAGTAGTGGTGTATAGCACTGCTGGTACATGGGAACACTGGTATAGTAGTAGCGCATGACACTGCTGTCACATGGAAATAGTACTTATGATGCGGATAACTTTTGCGCATGAGTCTTGATTACTACGACGCATGGTATAGATTTTCCATACTTCTACAGAAACAAATAAAATATGCATACTAGAACAACTACGTATAAGTGAACTGCTGAAAAGAAACAGACTAATCAAATATCAAGTTCCTACGTGAACACATGGCAAGAAAAATCAAAAGGAATAAGCAAAACCCTCTCCCCTAGTATGGACTCATATGTTGCTTAAACCGTCAACCATCGCCCCTAGTGTGGACTTGCAGACTGAGAAAAATAGAAATAGAAATAGCAATTCAATTATAACGCACTTATCGTCCCTATTCCCCGTAATATGGTACGACTTGGATAAGGTATAAGTTTAAACAAATCTAATATGAACTACAATGCCAAAACATGAACAAGGATGATCTATCAACGCGATAACTAAACTAGTATGCATAATATGAGGGGAAAATACATATCAACTAATTAACAAAATAAAACTAGATAATGCATGTAATAAAGGAGAAATAAATTTAAGCATGTAAATATACTGTAAAGAAGGTAAGGTATACTTGCTTGAAATTTTTCTCTAAATCTGCGCTGAGGTCGGGGGTACAAAATCTGGTTTCGAAGGCCTGAAGTCCAATAATAAGGTCACGATTATTAAGTTTAATCCAAAGTAGACACTTTTAATAGATTTACTTATGAATATATTTGTACTTCCTTATATAAGATTTGTATATTCAAGAAGCCTTAACAGATTCATTTATGAATATAATTTTATAATTACAGTATCTAAGATATATTTATACGTTCTACTTTATCGGTTGCTATTAAAATTAAATAATACTTTAGAATGAGTTTGTAATTAAGTATTTGCTAGGGATTTAATATGCATATGTTACCTTTAGTTTAAATTCTGGTAGAGGACTTGAAACACACAGAAGATAGAAGACTTCTTTTGTGTTTTCTTTAAGATTATGTTATATATATATATATATATATATATATATATATATATATATATATATATATATATATATATATATATATATATATATATATATATATATATATATATATATATATAATCTTATGAATATTTAATAAACAATATAGTATGCCATGGTCTGAGCACAAAAGATAGTTTTTTTGGCCCATGACTTGCTTCTGGTTGAAACAACTAAACATGTTTTAGAATAAGGAGACATAAACCATTATACCCTACTTTACACATGGCCAGCGTGATACTATTTTTACTTGTGTACATTAAACTTTATTTTCTTCGTCGTCATGGTTATAAAATGGTCATAACATAAGGAAATGAGAGGCCGGGGTATGGTAATAATCATACATTTTTATTATTATTGAGTAATGTTATTCGTACCTTCAAAATATTCCTTCAAACTATCCCACTTTATGTGGCGGTTGACATGGCATGCTAAATAATATTATGTGACAACTGACTTGGCAGCTGACGTAACAAATTTTAACCAAAAAAATTAATCATCCAAAAAATTTCACTGTTAATTTTAATTTTAATTTTAATTTTAATTTTAATTTTAATTTTAATTTTAATTTTAATATTAATGTTAATATTAATATTAATTTTAATAATAACATTAATCTTAATGTTAATATTAATATTAATGTTAATGTTAATTTTAATATTAATTTTAATTTTAATGTTAGTGTTAATTTTAATTTTATAATTTGCCATGTCAGCAGCCATATTAACCACCACGTCATTTGTCACATAATGAGGAATGGTTTGGAGGGATACTTTGACGGTACAAATAGGATTATTTATTTTTATTTTGTAAATGAGAACACTAGGAAGTTAGTTCCTTCTCTGTAACTACCACTTTCACCTGTAGGGATATTTTTTGTCTTTTTATATTTGGTTGTTAATTATATAGTTATATATAATTGGTCTTGGCTTGAATTAATTAGTGTTATTTATAGTACTAGTTAACTATAAATAATTATTGTTAGTTAGCATGGCTAAAATATTTTTCTCTAGAATGATTATATACTCTCACATTATTAATTAGATTCCATCCTAATCAAAGTTGACATTGTAGCACCACACCCAACCCTACAGGAGATGAGTATTGTATACGTTTTGTAGTGTGCATCCACTATACATCAGCAACAGCAACACTTGAGCAGAGCTGCACTGCACTAGGCAGTGGCAACAACTACTAGAACAACAATTGCAGGAGAGAGGGTTATGCACAACATCTTAGGAAGCTAATGCGGGACTCTATTGACTGTGAGTACCACTGCAGTACAGTATTTGAGCACTGTTTATAGTTGTGTACCATGCAGATTCTGCAAAACCAGTACAGAGTTGGAAGCTACTCAAGCTTTGGAGAAGCAGCAACTATACTCCAGAAGATGCAACAAGCAGCATATGTTTGCATAGCAACAGATATTAGGTGCATGCAGTGCACAATAGTAGTTTTTGTAGCTGCATATGTGCAGAGGCTTCAGAACCTGTGTGAGTGTGTTCGAGTGTGAGCTAAATATTCACTATGATGGGTGAGTGTGTCTATTAGTGAGAGGAGTGGGAAGTGTGTAACTAATTTAGGTGTTGCAGAATTTGGGTTTGTGTATAGTGTAGTGTAGACAAGTGAAAGTCTGTAAAGAGTGCACATTGATGCACTAGTGACATGCGAGTGCAGGTGAAGCAGTGAGTGTAGTGAGGTGAGTTTGTGTATCAGGATACAAGTGTTGGGTGTGTTAGTATAGTGAGTGTTCATGGTTGAGTGTATGTGAGTATGGTGTTGTGTGAGTGAGTACTTGTAGGGTCATGTGTAGGTAAGGGTAAGTGCTAATTTAGTGAGTGTTGGTACCATAGACATGATATCTAGATACCAGTGGATAATGTTAAGATATTGAGTATTAGTATCAAGGTATTGAGTATAAGGCAAGGTATGGGTAAGATATTGAATTCATTGCTAAGGTAATGGGTAAATAGGCTAAGGTATTGATACTAGTATATATATGAGTCTATATATATAGTGTTAAGATATCTAGTATCCCTATTCCTATAGGCATGACCTAAAAAACCTAGAAATATCTAGTACTAGCTAATATAACTATATAGGCCAACTAAGTAGACATTATGAACATAAAATTAGGTATTGACATATTTTTACCCGATTGACCTAGAATTGACCTAGAAACCTAAAATAGAACTAGTTAAGCATGTTTATGATTCCAAATTACCTGTTAACATTAGAAATTCATAATATAGGTCTTGGAATCCAGTTCAGACACTGACTTGTGTTCTCAGTTCAGAACCACATGCGAGTACATTCTTTGATAGTTTTCTTTACTTTATAGTTATTATAATGCATGTTATAGTATTGTATACTTAATTTCTGACACGATGGTTACACTGATTAGTATGTTATGGATTTTAGTCATGATATGTTTCATATCTTATTTTAGACCTTGATCAATGTACTCATATTTAGACATCACATTGTGATTCATATGTCGTAATATGTCATAATTAGGATTCATCGTACTTGTCGGGGGCAGAAGAGTACTAAGTAGGTATGTGATCAACCATTTTATATATTGTTAGCATTATGGATAGCCAATCATATATGATTGAGCCGTACTATTATGGATAGCTAATCATATATTACCCATGTGATTGAGTCGTACTATTGTGGATAGTCAATCATACATTATCGTATGATTGAGTCGCACTATTGCAGACATTGTTTTATAGTATTATTGTTGATCATATATCGAAGGTAGTACTTCAAATACATAGTTGGTATAGTCTCTCTTATTACATTTCCTTACTTGCAGTCTTGTTCATATTTGTACTTGTCTCCTCATTTTCTATTACTTTCCATATTTTGACATTATTATATTTGTCTCATCATGTATTCATTACTATTTTCTACTTTATAATTTCTACCATGTATTGGAACTACTTTCAGTATTTGTACTCGTTCCATCCTGATTGGATAACATTTTTAGGAGATTGCCTGGAGGACTGGTGTCCCATATTATGAACCCCAGGAGGGTGTAGCAGCTGAGTTAAACCCTGTAGCTCAAGAGTAGCTTGCAGTAATTGCCGGGAGGTCTAGCCGGAGTATTTAGTTATCTTAGTTCCTTTATTAGTACTTTGCTACCAGATTTGTCTCTGAATATTACTTGAGACTTGGGATGTTATATTTGGATTTTTTTTTAGACTTGTTAGTTGTTGCTTAAACTTGCTAGAACTTGTGACTTTGGATTTTCTTTCTCTTATATCATATTGTGCATTATCCCCCTTAGCATGTGATTGAGTATATTATTATTTTTATATCTTTGTTCTCCTTATGGAGTTAGATATTTGTGTGAGAATATTACTTATATATTAATTACCTAGACAACGTTCTACCACCGATACTGCGACATAGGCTGGATGTATCCACGTACCCGTACCCGATCATTCGGGTGCGGGTCGTAAAACATTTTTATAGTGGCCCATGAAGGTCAAGCTTCACAATTAGTATGATGTCATGGTAGTACTTAGGTTAGTTGTACTACTGCAAGCCCGCGATAGGATCTAGGATATTATGATGAGAGAATACTCAATCACAATTAGAAAATCCAAATCTGATTTGAATTTGTTAATCTTGATTCATACTGAATACCTTGTCATCTTTGATAATTGTTGTCCTTTCTTGATTAATATATTATCTTGTGCCATATTGACTTCTTTTGTTTCCAATATATCTTTCAACTTGGCTCCGAAGATCAGGAACCGTAGCTCGGGAGCAGCTGCAGCTTTCGAGAGGTCAGCGACTTCCTGACCTGCTACTCGGGGAGCGACTGACGCTATTCCTCCACCTGTACCAGTCCAGGGAGTTTCTCTAGCTGTTTCTGAGAGCCTTCCTCCTCCACCACCATTTTTATTTTCTAGAGGCATGCCCATTGATGGGGCACAACTGTTTGCACTTATCCAGGATATGGTGGATGCTTAGAGGATGCAGGCGGAGGCTCAACGAGTTCAGGCGAAGGCTCACCGAGTTTAGGCTAAGGCTCAGAAGATACAGATTGAGGCACACCGAGCTCAGACTAAGTTGATGAGGGAGGGCATGGAGAATGCCCATCGGGTAGCATTGTAAACCATAGAGAGAGTCAATTCGCAGCAGCCCGTTCAGCAGCAGAAGCCGAGTACTATTTTGGACTTCAAGAGGATGCTTCCTCGGGAGTTCAAGGGTATCGAGGAGATCCTTTATATTGACGAGTGGCTTGAGGATATTGAGAGAATTTTGTGAGTAGCCTAAATTCCTGAGAGTCGACAAATTGACGCAGTTGAGTTGCAGCTCTTTGATCTTGCCAGTACTTAGTTTCAAACTGAGCCGAGGATTGCAGCACCGGGTCTGACTTGGGAGATGTTTAAGGATCTCTTCAAGTAGAAGTTTTATTCTGAGGTAGTCCAAGGGGTTCTGGAGGGTCAGTTCTAGAGCCTGGTGCGGGGTAATCTTTTTATAGACGAGTACGCTGCAGAGTTCAGTAGATCGAGCCGCTTTGTAGAGTACATGGTCAGGAAACCTGTGGACCAAGATCGCAGATTCAGTAAGGATTTGGCCAAGGAGATCTGAGTACATGTCACTATGAGCTGAAATACAACTTTCACTGATATTGTGGTTGTAGCTCAGGTGGCAGAGGAAGACTTGGACCTTAGGCTCAAGAGGGCCCATGATTCAGCTGGAGGTGATGATAGATCGGGACCGACGAAGCATCCCCATATTAAGAAGGGAGCTTCCCAATACCAACAGAAGTACTAACTACCATCTAGAGCTCTAGTTCAACAACAGTCTCAGAGGCAGAATCAATAGACTCTCACTTGTGCTTTTTGCAGGAAGTATGGACATACTTGGGAGATCTGTAGGAAGAGGCTCTGAGTTTGCTTCTACTATGGAGTTGTTGGACATCAGGTGAGGGATTGTGTCATAACCCTATATCGTCCAACTCAGGGTGCAGCTCCAGATCAAAGGGGTCCAGCTAGGCCACCTATGGCATAGTAAATTGTCCAACACCAGCAAAAGGAGACATCCCAGCAAGATAGGACTTTTGCAATGACGGTCGAGGAGATCGATGCTACAGGTGATGGATTAGCAGGTTATGTTCCTTTTTTCTTTCTTTCTTTCTATCTATTGATTTATTTAATTCCTGAGTACCTCATAGTTGCATCAGTGATTAGTATGCTAGTGTTAAATCCTTATAAAGACTACAAGAGCTTGACTAGTAGAGTTCATAACTATGTATGCTTGATAACCCATGAATAATTTTTTTAAATAGAATTATATGCTTGTATTATTTAGATAGGACTTTCATAGACCATGACTAGATGGGGATTGTGACTTTATGAGAATTATGTCATGCCCCAGTCCCAAAATATGTAGGACTAGGAATACGTAACATGTCGGTCGTATGTATACAAACTCCAATATATGGAAACCATATACACACGTACGTTGTACATGAATATCCAATCCACAGTGGTAATATACTGTCATAACAAGTCACACGCAATTCAATATCTCATCCACAGCACAAATAATAGATAAATGGAAATCAATAACTGAATATCAAATAAGCAGTCTCAAAGTATGATAGTCGGATGGAAATAAATCCACTACAAATCGACTATAATAAACTACTAAAGAGAGAAGAGAATAAACTCTAATATAAGAATAAATGTCTCGAAAAGAATAGCAACTAGAATCTCTAAACAGTTGCAATGAATCACATATAATCAGAAGGTAAGATCTCCTCAGACTGATAGGTAGTGTCAGGTCCAGGTCCATACTCCTGCGGGTACTCCTGTTCATCTATATTTGGAAAGGGACCAGGTACTCAGAGGGACGTGACAAGATACATATAAATATGCCAATAAAGTACTAAAATATAAACATCCAAAGGGGTCGCCTAACCGTCTAAGTGAATGCAGTTAAGAACACATTTTCCCACAAGTGAGCTATCTGGCTGAAAACTAGGATTTGGCATGGTTCTCTTTTGGAGATCCAGGGGCCTAAAAGGCACATCGTCTTTTGAACGGCGGAGGCCCGCCTGATAGTACATAATATATAAGGGTCATCACCACCCGTATCTCCGGCGGAGAATCCGGACGCACAGGAGAAAAGTACAAAGGAGCTCAAATGCGGTACTTGTTGTTCTCCCCACCCAATGCTCTAAGCATGTCATGTCCATGACATGATAAACCTCTAATAACTGCCGGGTCTACTAGCATGCAAAGTTTCTATCGGCAGTTATCTCTATCCGTCGCACGACCTATACGTACCAGTGGCCAGCCGAGTATGCAAGTATGTGTCCTACATATGACTCACTGTCGTGTAAGAATAGTGTCATGAAAAATGAAACATAAATATGTAAGCCCCTGATTTTTCAAAAATACTAAAATTGGGATTTTTTTTACAATTTTCTGAAATTTTCTGGGAATTTTCTGAAATTAAAATCAGAGTTTTGAATTATTACATGATTTTTAATTGATATTAAATTATATTAAAATATTATGAAAATAATATTTTTGAGTGTAAAATGGAAAACTGGACTTAGGGTAATTTTCCTGGATTTTTCTGGGCCTCAGACCTATTTTTAAATGCCTAAAAACTATTTTTATTAATTAATTAATTATTTAATTATTTAATTATTTATTTATTATTTATTTTTTTATTATTTATTTTCTTTTCTTTTTTTTCCTTGGGCCGGCCCGGCCCAATGGACCGGCCCCGCAGCCCAACCCAGCCCGCTTCTTTCCGGGTCGGGTCGGGTCTGCCCGGACCCGACCCGCGTGCCGCCCGACCCGGGCGACCGGTTCCCCCTCTCTCCCTCGCCTCCGCGTCGCGCGCCGCCTCCGTCGCGCCCTCCCCGCACCGGCTGGCCACCTCACCCCCTCGGCCCGCCTTCCGCGGCCACCTCACCCCCACGGCCCGCCTTCCGCGGCCGACACCGCCCTATATAAACCCTCCCCTCTCTTCCTCCTCCGCCTCACACCCTAACTCCGGCCATCCCTCCCGCCGGCGAACCTCCACCACTCCCTCCAGCCGCCTAGCCCCCCCTCGGCTCCGTCCCCGACTTCCCAGACCCGGCCGCCTGTCTTCCTCCTCCGCCTCGCCTCCTCGAACGCTGCCTCCGGCCACGACGAGCAGCAGCGGCACCAACTCCAGCCGCTCCGGCGGCCTCCGGCCTCTGCGCCGCCTCCGCCCAGCTCGCCGGCGCCGCCCAGCCCTCCGGTCGGCTTCCCCCACCGCATCGACGCCTCAGCCGCCGTAGCCGGCCGATTTCCCCCCTGAACCCTAACCCTAGCCCTAATTTCCATTTTCGTGTCCGACACGAGTCGGACACGCCTCGAACCTAAATTTTCAGGTCCCCTTCAGGTACGTGTAACTTTCGCCTCGTAGCTCTGTTTCCAATTTCGTAAATTGCGTTGTGAAGCCTGTATGACCCTCTCGGTGTCCGGACAAACTGTTCGGGGCATCGCGTCCTGTGGTGATCGCACACCGCGATCCAAAAACAGAAAAAACCAGACCCTGTTTCACCCCGGAACTGAGTGCGCCCCGCCAAACGGGACGACTTGGTCGCGTGCGGTCTTCACAGATACGTACGCATCATCGATACGGACGTGTGAGTTTTTGTGAAAGCTGATTCAGGTGTGCGTGCACACCGGAATCAACGCGTATCCGCGGACATCGCCCCGTATCCGCCTTTTCGGCATTTCACCCTAACTTATTGCACACTCGTCAGATCGAGACGAAACTTGCGCCATCGGACTCGTAGCAATACGCTGGTCCTGTGGGTCAAGTTTGGTTCGATTCTGAGAACGTTGACGAAATCGCGTGTCGTGGGCCCCACAGGCCCCGCTCGACGGGCGATTTTGTGTTCGGCTCATCGGAATCCAAATTTGGAAGTTCCGTTGGGTTCGTATCAGCGTTCCTGACCTGTTGACACTAAGTTTGGTGAATTTGGAGACCTTTGATCCGGACGCATTTTTCGGTGCAAAGCGGGCCCACCGGCGGACCCCGTTTTGACCCGAAACTGCCGTTTTTGCCCTTGTCTCCAAATTGGACCCAAGGACAGGCGTTTCTAGCTATTTGACACCTTCTGAGAGTGATGGTAATGTCTATTTTAGCTTTTGGACTCATCTCTGGACTTTTCCCCCTAGAACCTAATTAATCAGATCCAAACAACAGGCAAGTACCTGCACTTCAAGTTAATCTTTATATATTGTGATAATTAATTCTCTGCTATACATGTACCCTTGATGTTTACACCTAGTATTAGAAATGTTGAATTTCATGTCTTGAGTATTGGTAGTTCCTGTCTTGTTTTTCATGTCGGGTGGGAGAATACTAAGGAGGCATGTAGTTTACCCTTTCCCCTGGATTGTCTAATAGCTGTTGGTACACGACTGTCCATCAGCCGGATCTCGATTGTATTGTCTAATAGCCGTTCATGACGGCCGGATTAGCCTTATAAACCCCTACATGCCAACTATGTATTCTAAAAACAAACACAAGTTCACACAGATAGTTCTGGTCATGTTATATTTCTTGCTGGCTATTGTAGTTCATTTCCTGTTTCATTTATTTCTGTTTCTCATGTTCCTGTTTACAGCTAACTCTGAGATAATAATGTTCTGCTAATACTGTTTCTCAACATGATATCCAATATTTAATTGTCATAAAATATTCAGTTTAATCTTGTTGTGCACTGTGTACTTTGCTCCTTTTCTGACTGGATCTGTTGTTTAGGCGATGATGAGAACCTTACCCCCACCTATTATGGCCCCTATGAGGCAGCAGGTGATACAGTTGCAGAGCCAGTTCCCGCACAGGAAGCTACTCCTGCTGAGTAGTTAGCAGTAGTTATCTTAGTTTTGCTCTTTACCTTAGCAATCGGGTTTGTCCCCGATTTCATTCTAATTCCTGTACTAAAATATTTGAATCTATTGTCACATTTATTTCAGTTACAATCTTAAGTTTCATTTCTCATTATTATCTTGCCTATGTTATTTGTGAATGAGCTAGTTAGTAAATCTGGATTTGACCTAGACAGCGTACTACCGCCGATTCTGCGGCGTAGGCTGGACGTACCCACGCACTCGTGCCCGAACTTCCGGGTGCGGGTCGTGACACATTTTTATGGTGGCCCATGCAGGTCCTATCCTAAAATAGGGTAATACCCTAGGACAGGGTATGGAATAAGATTGAGGATTCTAGGAAAAGCTCATTCACAGTATAGCGTCCTTATTTCAATTCTTGATATCATTGCTGCTCAATTTTTTCTATCGCCTTTGATTTTCAAGTATTCTATTCTGATTTCCTATCCCTTAATCTTTCAGAATGGTCCAGACCAGGAACACAGTAGGAGGCACATCAGAACCAGCTGAGCAGAATGTGCCCGAGACTCTTGCACTCCCGCCGCCTCCATCTATTCCGGCAGTTACTCTGGATGGGGCACAGCTACTTGGAGTGTTCCAGGGATTGGTGGAATCCCAGAAGGAACAGACTGCACTCCTGCGGACCAGCCTCTCAGAAGCTATTAAGTCCCAGGAGTCGCCACTCAAGAGGCCAGGAAGTGCCAAAGACTTCAAGAACCTTAGGCCTCTGGAATTCTACGGAACTGAGGGCATTCTCTACGCTGATGAGTGGATATAGAATGTCGAGAGACTCCTGAAGACTGCTCGGGTTCCTGATAATCTTAAAGTGGAGTCTGCAAGCCTGCAACTGTTCGATATAGCTCGGACCTGGTTTAGAGACGAACCTCAACTATCTGCTCCTGACCTCACCTGGGAGGACTTCAAGAGGCTATTCAAGGAAAAATTCTACCCCGAAGTGGCTCGGGAAGCTCTCGAAAGTCAATTCGAGAGACTGGAACAAGGTAACCTATCTGTAGATGAGTATACTGCTGAATTTAGCAGGTTAAGCCACTTTGCGGAGTACATGGTTCGTACCCCGGAGGACAGAGCCCGTAGATTCAAGAAGGGGCTATCTCCGGACATTCGTCTTGCTGTCACCACCAGCCGAGCTCGCACTTACGAGGAAATCTTGAGCGTGGCACAAGGCGTTGAGAGAGACATGGGGCATAAACTGAAGCAAGAAAGAGATACCGGAAATGCGGGACCCAACAAACGCCCTTTTCAACAACAACAGCAGAGGGCCCCGCAACAAGCTCAGCGTCCTCTCCCCCGAGCTCCAGCACCCCAACACCAGGCCCAGGGACAGAACCAACAAGCTGCTGCTTGTAACTATTGTCATAGACCAGGCCATACTTGGCAAGTTTGCAGAAAGAGGCTAGGTGTTTGTCTACTTTGTGGCTCAGCAGCACATCAAGTGAGGGACTGTCCCGCTGCTCAAGGACGCGGACAGGCTTACGTAATGACCGTGGAGAACGCGCAAACTCTGGAAGCAGCTAATGCGCGTAAGTGATTCGTAGATATCTTTTCTAGTATTATTTTCGTGCCTATTGGTTCGTGACCTCAGCCCCAACCTAGTAATTTTGAACTTGCTAAACACCTGGTATGCTTTTAAATTTGATAACTGTTTTAGAGGATTTTGCTATTGTGCTTATTTTGTATTATTTTGTGAACTTCAATAATTTGCACCTCCTTTTCATCATCATCTGGCGCACTTAATTTTGCTGAACTTGACTTATGCTGCTATTTTATAGCCTAGTTTTGCAAGCTTACCCTTTATCGGGCTTGTTCATGACACATGTATTATTGAGGCCTGATCAACCCCACTAATACAAGTGTCTACTCAGAATCAGTGTACTACGGTCTGATCAACCTTAGTGCATTTTGATTCGCACTTCGCACAACTACTTTACGTGGATTGAGATATATAGTTGACTAGTATACTTGCCCCCTAAATACGTCCGAGCATATCGTATCAGCATTACCAGAATAGAATCTCAATCCATAACCGCCTGACAATTCCCATTAGAATTCCTTAAACGTCTTGATCCCTATACCTCTGTTCTACCACCTCGCCCTTAAACTCTTTATTATTGATCCTCACCTTCCCTTACTTCGGAAGGACAGAATCCTGTGTTTGGTATAAGTTTAAATTATAGTGCTAGATGATAACCCTTTATGACTAAGGCAATACCTAGGTGATGTGTGCTGTGTTTTGTGTTGCAGACTTAAGATTCAATACCCAAATCTATTAAGTTGAGACCTAGCTTTACTAGTTGTACAGCCTTAGAGGATATGGGTAGAATCCTAAGTTGGGTAGCGACCGCAATGTTCACCTAAGAGAAACCCGTTATACTGTGACCAAGTAAGTTTGGACAGAGAGAACCCTGCTAATTTAAATTTCGAGGACAAAATTTATAAGTTGGGTAGATTGTAAGCCCCTGATTTTTCAAAAATACTAAAATTGGGATTTTTTTACAATTTTCTGAAATTTTCTGGAAATTTTCTGAAATTAAAATCAGAGTTTTGAATTATTACATGATTTTTAATTGATATTAAATTATATTAAAATATTATGAAAAATAATATTTTTGAGTGTAAAATGGAAAACTGGACTTAGGGTAATTTTTCTGGATTTTTCTGGGCCTCAGACCTATTTTTAAATGCCTAAAAACTATTTTTATTAATTAATTAATTAATTATTTATTTATTTATTTATTTATTTATTTATTATTTATTTTTTTATTATTTATTTTCTTTTCTTTTTTTCCTTGGGCCGGCCCGGCCCAATGGACCGGCCCCGCAGCCCAACCCAGCCCGCTTCTTTCCGGGTCGGGTCGGGTCGGGTCTGCCCGGACCCGACCCGCGTGCCGCCCGACCCGGGCGACCGGTTCCCCCTCTCTCCCTCGCCTCCGCGTCGCGCGCCGCCTCCGCCGCGCCCTCCCCGCACCGGCCGGCCACCTCACCCCCTCGGCCCGCCTTCCGCGGCCACCTCACCCCCACGGCCCGCCTTCCGCGGCCGACACCCGCCCTATATAAACCCTCCCCTCTCTTCCTCCTCCGCCTCACACCCTAACTCCGGCCATCCCTCCCGCCGGCGAACCTCCACCACTCCCTCCAGCCGCCTAGCCCCCCCTCGGCTCCGTCCCCGACTTCCCAGACCCGGCCGCCTGTCTTCCTCCTCCGCCTCGCCTCCTCGAACGCTGCCTCCGGCCACGACGAGCAGCAGCGGCACCAACTCCAGCCGCTCCGGCCGCCTCCGGCCTCTGCGCCGCCTCCGCCCAGCTCGCCGGCGCCGCCCAGCCCTCCGGTCGGCTTTCTCCACCGCATCGACGCCTCAGCCGCCGTAGCCGGCCGATTTCCTCCCTGAACCCTAACCCTAGCCCTAATTTCCATTTTCGTGTCCGACACGAGTCGGACACGCCTCGAACCTGAATTTTTAGGTCCCCTTCAGGTACGTGTAACTTTCGCCTCGTAGCTCTGTTTCCAATTCCGTAAATTGCGTTGTGAAGCCTGTATGACCCTCTCGGTGTCCGGACAAACTGTTCGGGGCATCGCGTCCTGTGGTGATCGCACACCGCGATCCAAAAACAGGAAAAACCAGACCCTGTTTTACCCCGGAACTAAGTGCGCCCCGCCAAACGGGACGACTTGGTCGCGTGCGGTCTTCACAGATACGTACGCATCATCGATACGGACGTGTGAGTTTTCGTGAAAGCTGATTCGGGTGTGCGTGCACACCGGAATCAACGCGTATCCGCGGACATCGCCCCGTATCCGCCTTTTCGGCATTTCACCCTAACTTCGTGCACACTCGTCAGATCGAGACGAAACTTGCGCCATCGGACTCGTAGCAATACGCTGGTCCTGTGGGTCAAGTTTGGTTCGATTCTGAGAACGTTGACAAAATCGCGTGTCGTGGGCTCCATAGGCCCCGCTCGACGGGCGATTTTGTGTTCGGCTCATCGGAATCCAAATTTGGAAGTTCCGTTGGGTTCGTATCAGCGTTCCTGACCTGTTGACACTAAGTTTGGTGAATTTGGAGACCTTTGACCTGGACGCGTTTTTCGGTGCAAAGCGGGCCCACCGGCGGACCCCGTTTTGACCCGAAACTGCCGTTTTTGCCCTTGTCTCCAAATTAGACCCAAGGACAGGCGTTTCTAGCTATTTGACACCTTCTGAGAGTGATGGTAATGTCTATTTCAGCTTTTGGACTCATCTCTGGACTTTTCCCCCAAGAACCTAATTAATCAGATCCAAACAACAGGCAAGTACCTGCACTTCAAGTTAATCTTTATATATTGTGATAATTAATTCCCTGCTATACATGTACCCTTGATGTTTACACCTAGTGTTAGAAATGTTGAATTTCATGTCTTGAATATTGGTAGTTCCTGTCTTGTTTTTCATGTCGGGTGGGAGAATACTAAGGAGGCATGTAGTTTACCCTTTCACCTGGATTGTCTAATAGCTGTTGGTACACGACTGTCCATCAGCCGGATCTCGATTGTATTGTCTAATAGCCGTTCATGACGGCCGGATTAGCCTTATAAACCCCTACATGCCAACTATGTATTCTAAAAACAAACACAAGTTCACACAGATAGTTCTGGTCATGTTATATTTCTTGCTGGCTATTGTAGTTCATTTCCTGTTTCATTTATTTCTGTTTCTCATGTTCCTGTTTACAGCTAACTCTGAGATAATAATGTTCTGCTAATGCTGTTTCTCAACATGATATCCAATATTTAATTATCATAAAATATTCAGTTTAATCTTGTTGTGCACTGTGTACTTTGCTCCTTTCCTGACTGGATCTGTTGTTTAGGCGATGATGAGAACCTTGCCCCCACCTATTATGGCCCCTATGAGGCAGCAGGTGATACAGTTGCAGAGCCAGTTCCCACACAGGAAGCTACTCCTGCTGAGTAGTTAGCAGTAGTTATCTTAGTTTTGCTCTTTACCTTAGCAATCGGGTTTGTCCCCGATTTCATTCTGATTCCTGTACTAAAATATTTGAATCTATTGTCACATTTATTTCAGTTGCAATCTTAAGTTTCATTTCTCATTATTATCTTGCCTATGTTATTTGTGAATGAGCTAGTTAGTAAATCTGGATTTGACCTAGACAGCGTACTACCGCCGATTCTGCGGCGTAGGCTGGACGTACCCACGCACTCGTGCCCGAACTTCCGGGTGCGGGTCGTGACAAAATGCCTCATGAAGATGGGGCAGTCTCATAAAGTAGGTCCAATGCATATACATAAATAAAAATATAGTACGACGACACCGTCGTTGCACCCAAGTTTTCTTGGACGCGCAATTTATATAGCAGTTAAAATAAATAAACTAAAATAAGCAGAAATAAACATGCATGCCTCATATGGAATGTAAATATAGTACAATGGCAAGGTATACTTGCCTGGCAAGAAATCTGTAAAGTGTTAGCGTCCAATATCAAGGACACGGGATCTGAAACTAATGGCCTCCGAACAAACGTCACCGGATGCTAAAATAGATATCACCAACATTTTTGGAATGAGCAAAATAGCTAAAAAGCACTTCCCTTTCGTCCAATTTGGACACAGGGGCAAAAAGGTAATTTCGAATAAAAGTGGGGTCCACGTGTGGCCCACTTTGCACCAAAAAGCGTGCCAATGGTAACAGTCTCTAAATGGGATAATTTATAGGTCAAATTAACTCTAATTGTCAATACGAACCCAACGGTATATCCAAATATGGATTCCGATGGACCGAACATAATTTCGTCCAAAAAGTCAACTGTAGGGCCCGCCAATTGGCGACTTAGTCAACTATCTCAGAATTGCATGAAAATTGGGTCACAGGACCAGCGCATTACCACGAGTCCAGTGGCGTAAGTTTTGTCGCAATCTGACGAGCGTGCACAAAATGCGCATGACTTTCGCAAAAGTTGCGACACGGGGTGTGTTCGAGGATACGGGCTGATTACGGCGCGCACACGGTCCGAATCAGTTTCTGTAAACTTTTACGTGTCCGATTACGCTGCGCGCACCGTTCGGTACACTTGGTACATGGCGGAGCGGTCCCGTTTGGTGGGGCGTGCTCCGTTTCATAACTTTTGGAAATCTGGAAAAGTGGGTTTGTGGGATTTTCCAACGAATTTAATTCTGTCTACAACAGTTAATAATCTAAGATTATTTAACAGAAATTAAACTAGGTCAAGTGGTCTACACATACAAAAAAGAATCAACGAATTTGGATCTCTGCGGTGGGAGATACGAACTCTGAAACATGGGTGGTCACCGCAGTTTTCTGCGATCCCAGAATTTGGTCTGTTTCCGCCAACTTTGGTGCTATTTTCGCCTAGGGTTACGCGTTGTTCGAGGTCTACTAATACACAGATATGGAAGAGGTTTAAGGGATGAGCAAACTGGTGAAGACGGGATGGCATTTGGTTGAGTGAGTCGACGAAAAATAACTCCGGAACACAGGTACCTCGCTGTGGGAATCTACAGTGCGCAGGGTCGCAGTCGTCGGGATTTGTTTGGACGGCCTGGCGGGGTTCTCCGGCTGCGGTGGCGGCGCTATCTAGGTCTAGATGGGAAGAGGGACAGTCTGGATGATTAGGTTTAGGGTTTAGATGAATAGAATTAATAATATATATATATAAATAGGGAGAGAGAGGAGGCGGGTTGGGTTAACATCCGCGGGAGGGGTCTTTCTAACGTGGGTTCCACTTTGAAAAGGGGTCTGCTGTGTGCGCTAGGCGTCGGCTGTGGGTTAGTATGAAAGGGAGAGTGGGCGGCTGGTGCTTATTTGCTGCTGATAGGTATGGTTGGAGTAGTTGTAATTGTTTGCTTTAGTTTGCTTATAGTAATGGATTGTTAGTTATTAATATTATTATTTTCTTTTCTTTTCTTTTCTTTTCCTTTTTATAATACTTTTCCAATTAAATATATATATGCATATATATATATATATATATATATATATATATATATATATATATATATATATATATACTCATAAGAAAAATTCTAGATTACAATAATGCACGCCTTTAAGCTAGCAACTGCTCAAGGGGTCTCCTACATGAAATAAATTCTAAAAAATTCCTAATGGTCCCATAAATCCTCTAAGTGCACCAATACCTAAAATAATAATTATTAAAAAATCTATTTCTCCTAATTAGCCACTAATTACTATAATTAAATTAATAATAAATAATTAAAAAGGGGTATATACGATTTCTAGGAAGAGGGGTTTTATATTCTACCCAACTTATAAAAATTTTGTCCTCGAAATTAAGCCACGATAGAATGCAAGGATGGTATAAGATATAAATTAACAAAGTAAATTCATACCTTGGTCTGCGAATAGGTTCAAAAAATGCTTGCGCATGTCGTCCTCGCGCTCCCAAGTTGATTCTCCGGGTGCGTCATGCCTCCATGCTACGCGAACCAAGGGAATAGACTGGTTCCTCAACACTTTCTCTCGACGATCAAGGATTCCCATATGATACTATTGGTATGACAAGCTCGGCCCAATGGTGATCTCCGAATGGTCGAGAACAAGACTGCTGTTTGCCACATATCGCCTGAGCTACGACACATGGAATACGTCATGTACTCCCTCAAGTGAAGGTTGTAGCGTAAGTCGATATGCCACTTCTCCAACTCTCTCGAGCACGTCAAATAGTCCAATATACCTTGGACTCAACTTGTCGTGCCCTCCGAATCGAATGGTGCCTCTGGTCGGTGATATCCTCAAGAAGACGTGATCGCCCTCTTTGAACTCCAAGGGACGACGATGAAGGTCTGCCCACTGCTTCTGTCTGTCTTGCGCTGCTCGTAAGTGTCCCTGAATCTTCATAACTGTCTCTACGGTGTTGACTACCAACTCTAGTCCCAGAATCTGACGTTCGCCCACGTCACTCCAACACACAGGAGACCTACATTTTCTTCCATACAATGCTTCAAACGGAGCCATCTGAATACTCGCTTGATAGCTATTGTTGTAAGAAAACTCCACAAGATGTAGGTGGTCCTCCCATAATCCTCCGAAGTCTAACATGCAAGCCCTCAACATATCCTCCAATGTCTGAATAGTACTCTCTGACTGCCCATCTGTCTGCGGGTGGTAAGATGTACTAAATTTCAAACGAGTTCCAAGACTCTCTTGCATGCTCCTCCAAAAGTGCGATGTAAAGCGCGAATCTCTGTCCGATACAATGCTGACTGGTATACCATGCAATCTCATAATCTGTCTTATATATAAGTCAGCTAAAGCTTCTATAGACTGACCCACTCTAAAAGGTATGAAATGGGCTGACTTGGTGAGTCGGTCCACTATTACCCACACTGCATCTCTTCCACTTGGACTTTTAGGAAAGCCCGTGACGAAGTCCATAGTGATGTGCTCCCACTTCCACTCTGGAATTGGAAGTGGTTGCAATAATCCTGCTGTCCTCTGGTGCTCCGCCTTCACTTGTTGACATACCAGACATTTAGCTACAAAGCGAGCTATCTCTCTTTTTATTCCATGCCACCAAAAGTGCTAGCGTAAGTCGCGATACATCTTGGGGCCTCCAGGATGAATAGAATAAATTGAACTATGAGCCTCTGTCATCAGCTCATGTCAAATCTCTCCATTTGGAACATAAAGACGATCACCACATCGTAATGTCCCATCCTCATGAATGCGCAATCCGGTCTGCTCTCCGGCCTTTGTCCTTTCCTTCAGTCTCCTGAATATGGCATCTGTAGGCAAAGCAGCCTTGATCCTCTCTACCAATGATGATTGTACTTGCAAGTTAGCTAGTGTCCCATCTGCTCCGGGTAATATCACTTCAATGCCAAGCTCTTGCAAGTCCTCCAATAATTCCCTCTGTGCTATCAAGAAGTAAGCTGCTGGCTTCCGGCTTAACGCGTCTGCTACAACGTTAGCCTTGCCTGGATGATAATGTAGCTCTATCTCAAAAAATTTCATCAACTCGAGCCATCGACGTTGCCTCATATTTAACTCCTTCTGCGTGAAGACGTACTTGAGGCTTTTGTGATCTGAATAGATCTCCACCCGTTCCCTATATAAGTAATGTCTTCATAGCTTCAGAGCAAATATAACGGCTGCAAGTTCCAAGACATGAGTCAGATAATTCTTCTCATGTACTCGTAACTGCCTAGATGCATATGCAATCACCTTGCCATCCTGCATCAATACGCATCCCAAGCCTTTCCCTGATGCGTCACTATAGATCATATAACCTCATGATCCTGACGGAATAGTCAATACTGGTGCTGTAGTCAGTCGCTTCTTTAACTCTTCAAAGGCGGCTTGACACTCGGTAGTCCATATAAATTCTTGATCCTTACAAGTCAAATGAGTCATAGGTGTCATAATCCTTGAGAAGTTTTCCACGAACCGTCGGTAATATCCCGCAAGTCCAAGGAAACTCCTTACCTCTGCTGCTGATTTAGGAACAGGCCATGTTTCAACTGTTGAGATCTTCTCTGGATCAACAGAAATACCATCTTTTGTAACAACATGCCCAATAAATGAGACTCTGTCCAAGAAGAACTCATATTTGCTGAGCTTTGCATATAATTGCTCTCTCCTCAAAGTCTTTAGAATAATCCACAGATGCTTCTCGTGCTCCTCGTGGCTATTCGAATAGACAAGTATATCATCTATGAAGACGACCATGAACTGGTCCAAGTACTGGTGGAAGACTCGATTCATCAAGTCCATGAAGATTGCTATAGCATTGGTCAATCCAAATGGCATGACCAAAAACTCGTAGTGCCCATATCTTATTCTGAATGCGGTCTTCGAAAGGTCCTACTTCCATACCTTCACCTGGTGATATCCTGATCCCAAATCTATCTTCGAGAATACCTTAGCTCCACTGAGTTGATCAAATAAGTCATCAATGCGTGGCAATAGATATTTGTTCTTCACTGTCACTGCATTCAAGGCTCTGTAGTCAATGCACATACGCACTGACCCATCCTTCTTGGGTACAAACAACACTGGTGCTCCCCAGGATGATGTACTCGGTCGGATGAAACCTTTTTCTTCTAGTTCTTTCAACTGTGCCTTCAGCTCATCCATCTCCTTCTTCGCCAGCCTGTAAACATGTGATGCTATAGGTGCTGCTCCGGGTGCTAGTTCAATTGAAAACTCTACGTCTCTGTCTGGGGGTAGTCCTGGCAAATCCTCTGGAAAGACGTCTAGAAATTCTGAAATAATAGGATGATAGATAACATCGTCCATTGTGAGCTGCATACCATCAAGGATTTCTGTAGAACCTCATGCAAACTCAAGTTCAGGCTGGCCTGGTACCTTAAAAAGAATGCTTCCTCCAAAGCAATCGAAGAAAGCGTGGTACTTGCTCAGCCAGTCCATTCCAAGTACAATATCAAAAGATGACATAGGAAGGACTAAGAGTTGGGCGTTCATCTCTCTGCCACGTATCACTATAGGGCCCGATCTACAAACTCGGCTAACTGGTACACCTCCTCATCCGGTAAGAATTCTAATACAACTAGATAAAGGTGTAGAAGCAATGTTGTGTTTGGAAATAAAACTAGATGATATGAATGAGTGGGTGGCTCCCGTATCAAACAATATTACAGCAGGAAAATTAAAAGCAAGAGTAATACCTGTTATGACATCCACCTCATGAACCATGTCATCTACCTCCAATGCAAAAGCTCGTCTGTTCCTCTGTGGCTGTCCATGTCCGGCCCTCATATACAAGTCGGGAACAACGCCCAGCCTACGCCGCAGCATCGGCGGTAGAACGCTGTCTTGGTCAACTATACTATCTAATTATCTCACTATAAAGCATAAACCTCCAATAATATCTCAACTCCAAGAAGAGAGTAATCAACTTAATTCAACACAATACTCAATCACATTTCTATGGTACGAGAAGATATCACAGAAGTCTAACATAACTAAGCAGTTAAAAATATAATAACAACAAATAGAAATAATATCCAAACACAAATATATGCCGGAAACAAATCCGGTACCAACATGCTAAAGAGAACTAACTATGCTAACTAGTGAATCCGGCTAAATCTCTCGACAGTCACTCTAGAACTAGTAGGACCAAGTCTGCACCATCTATAGGCTGAGGTCCGTAGTATGTCGAACACCAATCTCCCGGATCCTCTGAAAAATATTTTCCAGTCAGGAATGGAGCGAAGTATAACCCAATAGCAGTTTCAATTAATTGACAAAAACTATAAAGCAGTAGAATAGAAGATGCTATCTACGATGAGGATATAACTGATAATCAAGAACAATGAGAGAATAGGCAATACTAACAACAGAATATAATCAATGCGTACAAGAATAAAGGAATGAACTATAATGTCAGAATAGAACAAGGTAATCAATGAACTGAATAATGGAATCTATAATAACTATGTGATTTGAGATACTAACTAAATATGTGATCGGCCTGGGAGATTGAATGATTACACTAAGGAGCTAACTCAACCATACGTGAATTGCATGGTTAGTTAGTAGCCAATGATTACACTACTAGCCGATAGTTTCTTGATCACATATTTAATTGGTATTTCCCCCGCCCCGACTGATATGATGGATCGAATCATGACACGTCACTAGCCAATGTATCCAATATTTAATCTACAATATTCAATGTTATCCAATACCAACAAGAACAGTATCCGATACCATCTCCATAATCAAGGTAACATCCCATGACTAACGATCCAATAATAATACCAATCCGTGTACCATCGTGTCAAGAATCATAAGTAATATTTCTAAATACTTGAATTATAGTGGTAATCAAATAATAAAAACTATCAGAGAATGTACTCGCCTATGGTCCAGAGCAAATGATAAAAAATGATGTCCGAACTGGTGTCACAGACCTATATATGAAATATTGCATTAATACAAGTTTTTGGGAAGAGAAATAAATTAAACTAGTCAACTTTCTAGGTCATAAAGTCATTTCTAAGTCAAAAGTCAAACTAGGTCAACTCTAAGTCAACTATGGTCAACTATAGTCAAATTATGGTCAACTATCTATTTCTAGGTTGCATGAGTCTAACTCAAAGATATTGGGCTCACACACTATAAATCTAGGCCATACAAACTAAATCTTAGGATACTAAGATACCGTATCTCAGGATACGCAAATAAGGGATAAATATAACACATATGTACATATCAAATAATATTATATATATATAAAATCCTAATTACAAATGCTAAATGGATACCTTGGTTTCGAACCAACTTGGTATCGCAATACTAAACCTCTATCTTGATATCCAAACCCAATACCTTGATTATCCTCTAATACCTTGATACTTACCTTGGCATCTCAAGGTAAATTCAAAACCTTATTTATACTAACTACCCAACAATAATTATAAACTACCATGCATTTAATATTTATATAATTCTATATACCTTATTTTAGTCACCTTAATACCAACCCATAATTAGTTTACAACTATCCTATTACTTATGCCAATACCTACTACTCATACCTTGGTATATCTTGATACTTACCTTGATATCTCAAGATAATTGCCAAAATCTCATATATATACTAACTACCCATCAATAATTACATATATCAATCTAATATAACTCTAGTATGTACTAATAGAATAATACTAACTATCAACTACACACTAACTATTAATACATATATACGTACATACATTCCTACAAATATATAATATATAAAAGATACTCATAATAATTGATAACTAAAATATACTAACTATTCTAATAAATTTATATGCTACAACTAAATATATACATATATAGTATACTATAATACAAATACCAATTATGAACATATTTATATATATATTAATTACCATATATATATATATACATATATAAATACATATATATAACCCACCATATATATTTATACAATATATATTTAAATACATATATATAACCCATAATATATATTTATACAATAAACATATAAAACTATATATAACTACACATACACTTATACATAGTAAATTGTATAAAATACCACATAGTAACATACACACACACATATAGTAATATGTATATATAACTATACATATATGTATACATATATATAATCATATAATAATATAAATACATAACAATATATAATATAACTATATATATAACCACATATAAATATATATAATACATATGCTACCACTTATAAATATATATCTACATACATACATATATATATATATATATATATATATATATATATATATATATATATATATATAATCATATATAAATAATCTAATTATTTAATTAAACATACACATATATTATATAAAATATATACATATATTTACATCCCTAACATATATATTAATGCATGTAGAAGAAAGCTACATAATATATATTCTATTAATACATATATAATACATAGATCTATGATACAATAAACACTATAATAAATATACATAATACATATATAATATATATAGATACATACACAATTATAATTCAAGAATTAAAGCATAATTAATTAGATCTACACATAAACACATAATAATTGGAGCGTATCACACCGTATCCCACTAGATCTAGGATACGCATGCGACACGAGTCCACCACACATCCAATTGCATCCCGAAGGACACAAACAAATCATATATAATATTTATGAACAAAATAAAGTGTCAAATGTAGATCTATGTGTCCGTGTCAAAATACGACATGTACAAAGTCCCGTGTCGGAGGGAAAACCTCCAAAACAACACGTATCACCAAATTATTGGGATACGACCTACACGTACCCAATTATGGACATGACACTAGCCCCAAACACATAAACATATGCCAAATTGATCTATAGGATCAATTGACACCCATAACAAAAGTCATTTTCGAAATTCTCCCAAAATTGACATAAAAAGCACCATAACTTTCTCCATAGGTCTCCTATGAACACAAAATCAAATCCTATGGGTAGTACATACATATGGGTTGATTATTCATGATTAAATCTCAGATTTAGAAGCTATTTTAAGGGGAAAAAACTGAATTATAGCTATTAGGAGATGGATTCCCAATGAAACCTCCAAAATTGGTGAAATTGGCCTCCAACTTGTAGATCCTTGCTCCTCTTTGTAGATCCTTGCTTCCTTCTTCTAGATTCTTGCTCTTCTAGTCTCCAATGGTGATTTGGGAAGTAATTTGGTAGAAATTTGATAGATATTTGATGAAATTTGGTTGAGGGAAATTCTAGATCTAGATTTGGAATGAAAAATGAAGAGAGAGAAAGTTTTTATCCCATTTATATAGGCCTCACTTGCCCCTCCCTCAAGCTACCATGTAAAGTCTAAAATACCCCTTAGGGCCTCTCATGAAGAAATTAATTAAGGAGGGAAGCTTCTAGTCTAAGGGTTTAATTAATTTAATCCTCCTCCTAATTAATGGGCTTTCTAGTTGGGCTCAATTCTAACAATTAAAACATGTTGGTCCATGAGTCTAAACTAAACTAGTTAGGTCCACTAACACAAGTCCAAAAAATAAATCTATCATGCTAATAATAAATAAATAATATAATAAATAAATATTTAACATGTACAATATTTAATTAATTATAAAATGACCAAAATATCCTTTTCTAGAAAATACGGTAGTGACAAGTCTATCCCCCTTAAAATAATTTCGTCCTCGAAATTTAAAGGTGATCGTACTCCTTCTAGGTTAAACCCCCAATAATCATAGTCTAATAAGGTCTTATCTCACTAAGAACAGTCCTATGCAAAGAATAACATGCATGGTCATGGTCTCCACCTGTCTTCTGTCTTATTACTGTTGTCTCTGTCAGGGTATTATATAGCTACACTAACTATATAACACAAGCATCCAAAAGGTACTAAAGAATCAATCAATCAAAATAGATGAAAGGAACAGAAAGAAAGAACAGACTCTCTAACCCATCACCTGTAGTATTGGTCTCCTCGACCGTCATTGCAAATGCTCCGCCCTGCCGAGGTAGCTCCCTCTGCGGGTGATGAGCAATTTGTGGTGCTACAGGTGGCCTAACTCCACTTCTCTGGCCTTGATCTGCATCCTGGCCTGGACGTTGAATTGTCCAGAGACAATCCTTCACCATATGCTCCGTTGATCCACAATGTAAGCATGCTCCAAGTCTCTTCCGACACATCTCCCAAGTGTGCCCAGTCTTCTTGCAATAGGTGCATTGAGGAGCTTGTTGCACCTGTCTCTAAGGCTGCTGTGGTATCTGTTGTACTAGAGCTTGTACTGGAGCAACAATAGGTTCTGGCATCTGATATTGTTGCTGATAGGCTCCAAATTGTATTGGAAACTGCTGTTGCTGGAACCGCGGCCTCTTTGTCGGTCCCGCACTACTACTGTCACCCCCAAACATATCACGGTCCCTCTTCGGCTTCAAGTTCCACTCCCGCTCGACCTTGCGTGCCTCCGAAAGTATCTCAGAATACGTCTCGTAGAAAGACGGAATGAGAATCTTGACTTCCCAATTCAGACCCTCGCGGAAATGGATAGCCCGAACTTTTGGCTCTCTCACCAAGTACTCCGCAAATCGGTTCAGCCTCCCGAACTCTGCGGCATACTCCTCTACGGACATACTTCCTTGTGTAAGGCTCTCAAATTGCCTTCCTAATTCCAATCTGTCCGTCCGAGCAAAGAACTTCTTCTTAAAGAGATCCTTGAATATCTCCCAAGATTGCCCCGCATCAGTAAGAATTGGCTCATTCCTGAACCAAGTGCGGGCAACGTCGAACAGTTGAAGTTCTACCGCCTCAACCTTCAGATCCTCCGCAAGACGGGACACCTTCATGAGTCGCTCGATATCTTCAAGCCAATTGTCAGCATAGACTATACCTTATGTACCCTTGAAAACTCGAGGCTCAAGCTTCTTGAAATTTTAAATGTTGCCTGGCTTGATCTGAGTATCCTGTGGCTGTGGAGGAGCCTCTTTCTGAACTGCTGCTATAGCTACCTGATGGGCATTTTCCATACTCTGTCGCATCATATCTGACTGCCTGTGCTGGGCTTCTATCTGTGCCCTTTGTAATTCTATCATCTCTCTAAACAGTGCAACCATCGGCGCGGTATCTCCTGAAAATGGAGGTGGTGGAAGTCCCTCTGAAGCAACTGGAGTAGTCCTCGAAACAGGTGTAGGAGATCCCCCGAAGGCAGCTAAGACTCCTACATGAACTGATGTCGTAGGAGGTACAAATCCTACTGCCTGAGTGGAAGATTGAGAGGTGGCAGACCTCGCAGAAACTGCTCCCGATCGATGGGATCTAGTCTTCGGCGGCATCCTGAAGACAGATCGAAACAAAGGAGATCAATTCGACACAAGATAAGATATCATCAAGGAAGGACAAAAGTATTCAGAAGGAATCAAAATTAGCGATTCAATTCAGATTGGAATTCCTAGTTGTGATTGAGTATCCCTCTCTTTTCCTAGTATCCTATATTCTATATCCTATCGCAGGCTCGCAGTAGTACAACTAAGTCATTGCACTACCACGATATCGCAATATTGCGAAGTCTGACCTGCATGGGCCACCACTAAAAACGTGTCACGACCCGCACCCGGTGTAGGGATGCAAGTCGGGAACAACGCCCAGCCTACGCCGCAGCATCGGCGGTAGAACGCTGTCTTGGTCAACTATACTATCTAATTATCTCACTATAAAGCATAAACCTCCAATAATATCTCAACTCCAAGAAGAGAGTAATCAACTTAATTCAACACAATACTCAATCACATTTCTATGGTACGAGAAGATATCACAGAAGTCTAACATAACTAAGCAGTTAAAAATATAACAACAACAAATAGAAATAATATCCAAACATAAATATATGCCGGAAATAAATCCGGTACCAACATGCTAAAGAGAACTAACTATGCTAACTAGTGAATCCGGCTAAATCTCTCGACAGTCACTCCAGAACTAGTAGGACCAAGTCTGCACCATCTATAGGCTGAGATCCGTAGTATGTCGAACACCAATCTCCCGGATCCTCTGAAAAATATTTTCTAGTCAGGAATGGAGCGAAGTACAACCCAATAGCAGTTTCAATTAATTGACAAAAACTATAAAGCAGTAGAATAGAAGATGCTATCTACGATGAGGATATAACTGATAATCAAGAACAATAAGAGAATAGGCAATACTAACAACAGAATATAATCAATGCGTACAAGAATAAAGGAATGAACTATAATGTCAGAATAGAACAAGGTAATCAATGAACTGAATAATGGAATCTACAATAACTATGTGATTTGAGATACTAACTAAATATGTGATCGGCCTGGGAGATTCAATGATTACACTAAGGAGCTAACTCAACCATACGTGAATTGCATGGTTAGTTAGTAGCCAATGATTACACTACTAGCCGATAGTTTCTTGATCACATATTTAATTGGTATTTCCCCCGCCCCGACTGATATGATGGATCGAATCATGACACGTCACTAGCCAATGTATCCAATATTTAATCTACAATATTCAATGTTATCCAATACCAACAAGAACAGTATCCGATACCATCTCCATAATCAAGGTAACATCCCATGACTAACGATCCAATAACAATACCAATCCGTGTACCATCGTGTCAAAAATCATAAGTAACATTTCTAAATACTTGAATTATAGTGGTAATCAAATAATAAAAACTATCAGAGAATGTACTCGCCTATGGTCAAGAGCAAATGATAAAAAATGATGTCCGAACTGGTGTCACAGACCTATATATGAAATATTGCATTAATACAAGTTTTTGGGAAGAGAAATAAATTAAACTAGTCAACTTTCTAGGTTATAAAGTCATTTCTAAGTCAAAAGTCAAACTAGGTCAACTCTAAGTCAACTATGGTCAACTATAGTCAAATTATGGTCAACTACCTATTTCTAGGTTGCATGAGTCTAACTCAAAGATATTGGGCTCACACACTATAAATCTAGGCCATACGAACTAAATCTTAGGATACTAAGATACCGTATCTCAGGATACGCAAATAAGGGATAAATATAACACATATGTACATATCAAATAATATTATATATATGTAAAATCCTAATTACAAATGCTAAATGGATACCTTGGTTTCGAACCAACTTGGTATCGCAATACTAAACCTCTATCTTGATATCCAAACCCAATACCTTGATTATCCTCCAATACCTTGATACTTACCTTGGCATCTCAAGGTAAATTCAAAACCTTATTTATACTAACTACCCAACAATAATTATAAACTACCATGCATTTAATATTTATATAATTCTATATACCTTATTTTAGTCACCTTAATACCAACCCATAATTAGTTTACAACTATCCTATTACTTATGCCAATACCTACTACTCATACCTTGGTATATCTTGATACTTACCTTGATATCTTAAGATAATTGCCAAAATCTCATATATATACTAACTACCCATCAATAATTACATATATCAATCTAATATAACTCTAGTATGTACTAATAGAATAATACTAACTACCAACTACACACTAACTATTAATACATATATACGTACATACATACCTACAAATATATAATATATAAAAGATACTCATAATAATTGATAACTAAAATATACTAACTATTCTAATAAATTTGGTAGGAATTTGATGAAATTTGGTTGAGGGAAATTCTAGATCTAGATTTGGAATAAAAAATGAAGAGAGAGAAAGTTTTCATCCCATTTATATAGGCCTCACTTGCCCCCTCCCTCAAGCTACCATGTAAAGTCTAAAATACCCCTTAGGGCCTCTCATGAAGAAATTAATTAAGGAGGGAAGCTTCTAGTCTAATGGTTTAATTAATTTAATCCTCCTCCTAATTAATGGGCTTTCTAGTTGGGCTCAATTCTAACAATTAAAACATGTTGGTCCATGAGTCTAAACTAAACTAGTTAGGTCCACTAACACAAGTCCAAAAAATAAATCTATCATGCTAATAATAAATAAATAATATAATAAATAAATATTTAACATGCACAATATTTAATTAATTATAAAATGACCAAAATACTTTTTTCTAGAAAATACGGTAGTGACAGCTTGTGAGTGATCCTGTTGGTAGTCTCCTCCGGGCTCTCAGTGCCCTTGTACGGCCTCGGACCCATCTAAATAAAGTCCTTTACCGATCCAACCCTAGCTCGAGATACTGGAGCTAGTGCTTGAGCTGGTACAGTACCCTGTGCAGCCATCCTCTCAAGTGCTGCCAAAAATTCTTGCCTCTGCTCTGCTGCCTGCTGCCTCTGTTCCTGCATCATCATCTGAAAGAATTGGAACAGCTGCGCTTGGCCATCTTGTGGTACTGAAAAAGCTGGAAGGTTCCCAATAGGCGAAGCGGGAAGATCAGATGGAATTGGAGCGTGAGTCTGTCCATCTGGCCCTCGAAGCCTAGGAATCGTTGGGGTCCCTCATTGAGTCTGACCATTGACTCCAGAAGTTGTGTCGCCATCGGCGGCAGTACATCCATTTTGCAAATCTATCTCTCTGCAGGTGATGTACAAAACGATTAAAAAAAGTACAGAAATCAAACAGGATGCAAGTATTACATAGGAAGGATGAGTTTCAGTCAAGCGTGGATGAGATCCTTATACTCTATTCCTATACGCAGGCTTGTTCGGTACAGTTACATAACCGAGACAATATATTCTCGACCTGCATGGGCCACCACTAAAAACATGTCACGCCCAGTCCCAAAATACGTAGGACTAGGAATACGTAACACACCAGTCGTATATATACGAACTCCAATATATGGAAACCATATACACACATACGCTGTACATGAATATCCAATCCACAGTGGTAATATACTGTCTTAACAAGTCACACGCAATTCTACTCATCCACAGCACAAATAATAGATAAATGGAAATCAATAACTGAATATCAAATAAGCAGTCTCAAAGTATGATAGTCGGATGGAAACAAATCCACTGCAAATCGACTATAATAAACTACTAAAGAGAGAAGAGAATAAACTCTAATATAAGAATAAATGTCTCGAAAAGAATAGCAACTAGAATCTCTAAACAGCTGCAATGAATCACATATAATCAGAAGGTAAGATCTCCTCAGACTGATAGGTAGCGTCAAGTCCAGGTCCGTACTCCTGCTCATCTATATCTGAAAAGGGACCAGGTCCTCAGAGGGACGTAACAAGATACATATAAACATGTCAATAAAGTACTAAGATATAAACATCTAATAGGGTCGCCTAACCGTCTAAGTAAATGCAGTTAAGAACACCTTTCCCCACAAGTGAGCTATCTGGCTGAAAACTGGAATTTGGCATGGTTATATTTTGGAGATCCAGGGGCCTAAAAGGCACATCATCTTTTGAACAATGGAGGCCCGCCTGATAGTACATAATATATAAGGGGCATCCACCACCCGTATCTCCGGTGGAGAATCCGGGCACACAGGAGAAAAGTGCAAAGGAGCTCAAATGTGGTACTTGTTGTTCTCTCCACCCAATGCTCTAAGCATGTCATATCCATGACACGATAAACCTCTAATAACTGCCGGGTCTACTAGCATGCAAAGTTTCTATCGGCAGTTATCCCTATCCGTCGCACGACCTATACGTACTAGTGGCCAGCCGAGTACGCAAGTCCGTGTCCTACATGTGACTCACTCTCGTGTAAGAATAGTGTCATGGCCAATGAAACATAAATGCCTCATGAAGATGGGGTAGTCTCATAAAGTAGGTCCAATACATATACATAAATAAAAACATAGTACGACGACACCGTCGTTGCACCAAAGTTTCCTTGGACGCACAATTTATATAGCAGTTAAAATAAATAAACTAAAATAATCAGAAATAAACATGCATGCCTCATATGGAATATAAATATAGTACAATGGCAAGGTATACTTGCCAGACAAGAAATCTGTAAAGTGTAAGCGTCCAATGTCAAGGACACAGAATCTGGAACTAATGGCCTCCGAAAAAATGCCTCCGAATGCTGAAATAGACATCACCAATATTTCTGGAATGAACAAAATAGCTAAAAAATACTTCCCTTTCGTCCAATTTGGACATAGGGGCAAAACGGTAAATTCGAATAAAAGTGGGGTCCACGTGTGGCCCACTTTGCAGCGAAAAGTGTGCCAAGGATAACAGTCTCTAAATGGGATAATTTATAGGTCAAACAAACTCTAAACATCAATACGAACCCAACGGTATATCCAAATATTGATTCAGTTGGGCCGAACACAATTTCGTCCAAAAAGTCAATTGTAGGGCCCGCCAATTGGCGACTTGGTCAACTATCTCAGAATTGCGTAAAAATTGGGTCACATGACCAGCGCGTTACCATGAGTCCAGTGGCACAAGTATAGTCGCAATCTGACGAGCGTGCAACAAATGCGCACGACTTTCGCAAAAGTTGCGACACGGAGTGTGTTCGCGGATACGGGCTGATTTCGGCGCGCACACGCATCCGAATCAGTTTTCGCAAACTTTTACGTGTCCAGTTACGCTGCGTGCACCGTTCAATATACTTGGTACATGGCGGGGCGGTCCCATTTGGCGGGACGAGCTCCGTTTTACAACTTTTGTAAATCTGAGAAAGTGGGTTCGCGGGGTTTTCCAACAAATTTAATTCTGTCTACAGCAGTTAATAATCTAGGATTATTTCATAAAAATTAAACTAGGTCAAGTGGTCTATGCATACCAAAAAGAATCATCAAATTCGGATATCTGCGGTGGGAGATACGAACTCTGAAATATGGGTGGTCACAGCAGTTTTCTGCGATCCCAGAATTTGGTCTGTTTCTGCCAACTTTGGCGCTGTTTTCGCCTAGGGTTACGCATTGTTCGAGGTCTACTAATACATAGATATGGAAGAGAGTTAAGGGGTGAGCATACCGGTGAAGATGGGGTGGTATTTGGTTGAGCGAGTCGACGGAAAACAACTCCGGAACACAGGTACCTAGCTGTGGGAATCTGCAGTGCGCGGGGTCGCGGTCGTCGGGATTTGTTTGGACGGCCTGGCGGGGTTCTCCGGCTGCGGTGGCGGCGCTCTCTAGGTTTAGATGGGAAGAGAGAGATTCTGGATGATTAGGTTTAGGGTTTAGATGAATAGAATTAATAATATATATATACATGAATAGGGAGAGAGAGGAGGCTGGTTGGGTTAACATCCGCGGGAGGGGTCTTGCTAACGTGGGTTCCACTTTGAAAAGGGGTCTGCTGTGTGCGCTAGGCATGGGTTGTGGGTTAGTATGAAAGGGGGAGTGGGCGGCTGGTGCTTATTTGCTGCTGATAGGTGTGGTTGGTGTAATTGTAATGGTTTGCTTTAGTTTGCTTATAGTAATGGATTGTTAGTTATTAATATTATTATTTTCTTTTCTTTTCCTTTTTATAATACTTTTCCAATTAAATATATATATATATATATATATGCATATATATATATATATATATATATATATATATACTCATAAAAAAAATTCTAGATTATAATAATGTAAACTGTTAAGCTAACAACTGCTCAAGGGGTCTCCTACATGAAATAAATTCCAAAAAATTCCTAATGGTCCCATAAATCCTCTAAGTGCACCAACACCTAAAATAAAAATTATTAAAAAATCTATTTCTCCTAATTAGCCACTAATTACTATAATTAAATAAATAATAAATAATTAAAAAGGGGTATATACGATTTCTAGGAAGAGGGATTTTACAAATTATGATGAATATGTTATAACTAGCTAGAAGAGAGGAGACGAGATGTGTGAGTGATACCCTATCTTTTGAACCATGAGTTATTCTTTTATTTCGTGCCTACTTCCAACTTCAAATTTTGAGGACAAATTTTTTCTAAGAGAAATATTTTGTCTTTTAATATTTGGTTGTTAATTATATAGTTATATTTAATTGATGTTAGCTAGAATTAATTAATATTAGCTATAATAATATTTAATTATAATTAATTATTATTAGTTAGCATGGATAGAATATTCCTCTCTAGAATGATTAGATACCCTCCCATTATTAATTAGATTCCATTCTAACCAAAGAGATTCCATTCATAACAATTCCAGAACCTAATTAGAGAGTGGAAAGGGGGGAACACACCTAACCCTACATACATGGTCGGCCCTAATAGGGAGTATAATTATTTCATTTCACATCATATAGCCACCTCTTCTTCCCCAAGTGTCTTGTTCCCTAAGTCATTCCACTTCCATACCAATTCCCACTCAAACTACTTTCATTCCTATTAATTCTCATCACCATGGAGGGTTAGAGCATTGGAACACAAGGATGACCATTGGGAGAGGAGCTAAGCTAGGAGGATTGTGTCCAATTCACCATTTGTGTCTATTTAGTGGATTTTCATTGGGATTCAACTCCCAATAGGTAAAAATTACTTTTTCTACCAATTTTTATGTTAGAACTCAAATTTGAACCCATAGGAACCTACCCATAGTGATACCCAACCCCATAGGTGGAGAATTATATGGTAAAGTGCCTATTTTTAGTTGTTTTATGTGTTTTTGTGGACCATTTGGTGGAATTGTAAATTTATGTCCACCAAGTGTTTGTATGATGTTCCTTTGTGGATATTGGGTCTATTTGGGTTTGGGATGGTGTCCTTGTGTCCATAATTGGATATGTAGAGTTTGTATTATGATACGCCATGATACGTATATGTGGATTTGGTAATTTGGTGATATTTGGACTATTTTGTGTTAATTTCTATTAATTGCACTATAATTAACTATTATATATATATATATATATATATTGATGTTTCACATAATTTTGGGTTGGTAGCATGGTGGTGTTGGTGTAGGAATGATGTATCATAGAGTATCTTGGTGCCATGGTGTTGTGATACTAGTGTGCACATGAAGTGTTTGATATTTGATATCATAGATTTGTAGGTGGTATCATACTTTGGCTTATGATACATATAGGAGTGGTGTTGGAGTATCAAGAGATACTTGGTTTCATGATGATGAGAGTGTGTTGGTGTGTTGTGATACTCATAAGAGTATCATGGATACCATGGTGTATTTATGGAGTATCTTAATGTTGGTATCCCAGTGTAGTTGATTCTGTATTAAGTGTGTTATTATTGTGGTTGAGTAAGGGGTTGTAACTTGGTGTGTGTATATAATTGTGTGTGGGTGTGGATAACTATTGGTGAGTGTTAAAGTAGGTGCTATAGTGTATCTTGAGGAAGTACCCGAGTTTGAGGAGAGAGTGTTCTATATATTTTGTAGTGTGCATCCACTATACATCAGCAACAGCAACACCTGAGCAGAGCTGCATTGCACTAGGCAGTGGCAACAACAACTGGAACAATAATTACATGAGAGGGTTATGCACAGTAGCTTGGGGAGCTAATGCGGGACTGTATTGACTGTGAGTACCACTGTAATGCAGTATTTGAGCACTATTTATAGTTGTGTACTATGCAGATTCTGCAAAACTAGTGCAGGGTGGACAGATGCTCGAGCTTTGGAGCAGCAGCAACTGCACTCCAGTAGATGCAGAAAGATGCAACAAGCATCATCCATTTGCATAGTAACATATATTAGGTCCATGCAGTGCACAATAATAGTTTTTGCCACTACATATGTGCAGAGGATTCAGGACCTGTGTTAGTGTGTTCGAGTGTGAGCTAAATGTTCATTATGATAGGTAAGTGTGTCTATTAGTGAGAGGAGTAGGAAGTGTGTATCTAATTTGGGTGTTACAAAATTTGGGTTTGTGTATGGTGTAGCACAAACAAGTGAGAGTCTGTGAAGAGTGCACATTGGTCCACTAGTGACATGTAAGTGCAAGTGAAGCAGTGAGTGTAGTGAAGTGAGTTTGTGTATCAGGATACAGGTGTTGGGTGTGTTATCTTAGTATAGTGAGTGTTCATGGTTGAGTGTATATGAGTATGGTGTTGTGTGAGTGAGTACCAGTAGGTAGTGTCATGTGTAGGTAAGGGTAAGTGCTAAGTTAGTGAGTATGGGTACCATAGACATGATATCTAGATACTAGTGGGTAGTGTTAAGATATTGGGTATTAGTATCAATTTATTGAGTATAAGGCAAGGTATGGGTAAGATATTGAGTTCATAGCTAAGGTAATGGGTAAATAGGCTAAGGTATTGATACTAGCATATATATGAGTCTATATATATAGTGTTAAGATATCTAGTATCCCTATTCCTATAGGCATGACCTAAAAAACCTAAAAATAGCTAGTATTAGCTAATATAACTATATAGGCCAACTAAATAGGCATTGTGAACATAGAAATTAGGTATTGACCTAGTTTTACCCGATTGACCTAAAATTGACCTAGAAACCTAAAATAGAACTAATTAAGCATATTTATGGAATCCAGTTCGGACACGGACTTGTATTCTCAGTTCAGGACCACATGCGATTACATTCTATGATAGTTTTCTTTACTTGATAGTTATTATAATGCAAGTTACAATATTGTATACATGATTTCCGACATGATGGTTATACGGATTAGTATGTTATGGATTTTAGTTATGATATGTTACTTATCACATCTTATTGCAGACCTTGATCATCGTGCTCATATTTAGACATCACATTGTGATTCATGTGTTGTAATGTGTCATGATTATGATTCATCGTGTCATAACTGCTACTCTATTTATTTTTATTTTTATTTATATATGTATATGAATTAATAACTTAGGCTTATGTAAATAACCATTTGCAAACTAGCCTCATCTAATTCTAGAATTGAGAGGGAGTTTTGTGCAAATTTTCCAAATCCATGGGAAGGGGGAGAAAACTAACAGCAGGTTCTGAGTCATGGCATACCTGGCTTCTCCTCCATTCATCTCCATTTTCCAGGAAAAACCTGGCTCATTCTCCTTTTTCCATACATTTCCAATAAACCTAACCTTCCCTACTTAATCCCCAAGGAAACCATATACCTTCTTCATCTTCATTCTCCTCCTACTCCTCCAATTTACTACTGCTGCTACCTTGTCTACTGTTGCTACTGCTGCTGTCGAGTCTACTGTTGCTGTCGCTGCTGTCACTGCACAGTAGCCGCTGCCGCCTTTGCCGTCGCTGCTGTCGTTGCCGCCACTGCTGCCGCTGCTGCTGTTGGATCCGCACGCCGTCGGCGGCGATGCCACAGCGGCCGGACACCGCCACCTCACACGCAGCCGTCGCCAGACCCGCACGTCGTCGGACCCGCACACTGCAGAGCTTCATCTCCTCCAACTTCATAATTTTTCTTTCCTTCTCCTCCAAGTTAGGTAAAAACCTCATTTCTTCCCCAAATCTTTTCCTAGACCTAAATTAGAGTATAATTTTTAATTTCTCATAAAAAATTGGGGAAAAACTAGGTGCCAAAGTGGGATCTTGAAAGAGCCCTAGATCGCTCAAAACCAAGACAAGTCCTCATCCTTGTGTTATTTTCTTCCGTAAAAATTAATTGAGATCTTATTAACGGGTATTTTGAAGAATTAGAAACCAACTAATATTTGTGTATATAGTGGAATATATAAATCTCTACGTATATATATATATATATATATATATATATATATATATGTGTGTGTGTGTGTGTGTGTGTGTGTGTGTGTGTGTGTGTGTGTGTGTGTGTGTGTACATACGAATATTTTGATGTCCTAGGTAGGACACAATCGATATACGATAATTATGATCATATTTGCAATTTAGCCTACAACTAACTAGTTCATACATATGTATGTATAACATTCCTCCGCATATATATATATATATATATATATATATATATATATATATATATATATATATATATATATATATATATGGGCACGAGTGTGTGTACGTGTTCTTTTTATAATCTATGTATGTTGGAATATAATGAAATTTGCATTTAGGTGTTTGACCAACGATATGACACTAACAACATATAAATATATATGCGCATACATATAAAAGATACGTGAAAAGCGGAGACCTATTATTAAGATATCATAACACTACAATTGGCATAGTTTGGATACGAATTCGACATTTAAATTAATTTATTAAGTTAATTTAAATTCTGTCCAAAATTAAATAAACATCCATTTTAGCTTATTTCGTTAGAATTAACTAACTTGAAAATTTATCATATACCGTAGATTAGGGTAGCTTTAGTTACGTAAGTTCTAATTGGAATTTTGTCATTTTATAGAAGGTTACTACTAGTACTTATATGAATAATTTTGCCAAATACAAGTCTTAGACCTTAAACCCTAAACTCTAATATATGCATATAGTTAATTCCTTCATCTATTACGTACTAGGAATTTTTTTGAACTTAAATTATTACTGAGAATTATGGATTGCTTAAAAACCTACGCAGTGTTGGAAGGAAACGATTGCACAATGAATAATTAGCTAACCGTCAGGTATGAAAGAAGCCTTTCTATTGCAATTAACTTATAATCTATTGCGTGTGTTCCAGTGTTGAGAGTTGCTCCACCAAAGGGGTCGGCAAACCCGGGAATGCTACGGAGGGTTGCTCCGGGTCGAACTTATAAACTGTTAAAATTTTGGAAGCCGAAATACAAAGGGGACTCTGCCAAAAATTTTAAGAATTTTGGGAGTTAACCAATATTTCGATATCTAGAAATATCGCCGATATCCCAAGACTCTAAACCCTAGAGATACATATCCCTTGCAACAGACCACCAACGATTGTAATTTAATTAGGGAACAACTAGTAAAGGGTCTAGGATACGTAGGACACGGACACAAGTTACTAAACAAAATCTAACTACCTGACAATATGCTCCGTGTAAATTGATATTCCTGAAATTGTGTGGATAACTTAATACATGTACTCTAGATTATATAAAAGTATGTATCTTGTATCATCCTGGACAAACAGTTTCTTTTATAAACAACGGTTAAAGTGATATTAGAGCAGAAACCTAAATACAAGAAAATAGAATAAGGATTGCTTATAGACTTAGGCTAGAAGCATTGGGCGGAGGAGAAGAACATAAATAACTACCTACGAAATCCCGTCAAATACTTATATAAATATATGGCTAATCAGCAGTTAAAAGTTCTTTCGTAAGGCCTTGCTAAGTGAGAAGGTGAGGCTTAGCTCACTTCCCTGTTTAGGCCGGATCATAACCTCGTGCCGTCCTGTTCAAGTCATCCGAATATAACTACACCTACTTCGATTCAAAAACCATCGAATTGGTGAATTCAAGATTTTGCCCAAAAGAGGCTAGGTTGGATCATAACCCTGTGTCGTTCTGTTCAAGTCACCTAAATATAAGTGCACATATTTCGATTCAAAACCATCAAATATGTGAATTCAATATTTAAGCCCATGAGGGCAGGGCAGAATTCTAAGTACCGTGCCATCAAGTCACAACCTGATCTTTGGTAACGGGATTGTTGGCGGAAAACTAGGTGAAGTGGTTATTCAAAGGTTGTTCTCCAAATTGTATCATCATTTAGGAAATTGTTTGTATATTGTGGTAGTGACGTAGGAATATGTGATGTTTGAATTATTAGACACTATAGGAATATCAAATTAGGAACTATTCAAGTCATGGGCTCTATTTTATACCTTACCTTCTTATTCTTCTTATAACTGTATTTCTTCTTATCCTACTATCATATTTTTATTTTTTTACCATTCTTGGCCGAGGACTTGCTTGTCGTTCTGACGATATAGTATTGTTTCACTAGGGGGTGATGAAGCAAATGAGTTAGTGCTACCTATCTACAACGTGGACGAGATTGAGGGATAATCTTCAAGTAATTCCAGGATATATATATCACCAAGTAGTTTGTAACTAAAACTATGTACATTAAGAAGAAATTATTGTAAAGACTTATCAAGTTGTATATTAATCAGAATGGTATGGAGTAGATGTATTGCCTGATTGCCCTAGCATGACTTACATTTTATTTTAAAAGACTTACAAGCGACAATCGCCGATACAAGTATGGTAGTATTTGTATGGGGTGTAGCCTGGGGATGTATTTACATGCCCGACTCATCGTATCTTGGGAAGCGGGGCATGACACGTCTTTTAGTGGTGGCCCATGCAGGTCATGCTTTTAGGAAACCTAGGTAGGACCTGAAGATGAAGAACCTAGGATAAGGTGCAAGTCTAAGTATTATAAAGACACATGTTACAGGATATAGGCTAGGTGCTGGTATAAGAAAACCCTGGATTCCTTATCAAATTAGAACACCCTAAGATAAGTAATACCAGAAACTGGAAAAGAGAGCAAGGGTATTCTAAAGGAATTTTGATTTCTCTTAATATAATTATTATTTAATTTCTTATTTTGGATATAGGACATGGATCTATTCCTTCCGAGCGTCTGGAGGGATGGAAGTGGCCGCATACTTTATGTCTATCAGCAATATGTAAGGGAACTATGGCATCTACCAGATTGGTATCACATACCACTCTATGAAGTACATTATGGTATTATGCGCCCCGTCATTAGAGATTTGGAAGATGGTGCAGAAGTGGACCATGAAAGAGAAACTTATTATATCTACCTGCGGGACCCATAACATGAATATGATTATCCTAAATTAAAAGGGTATGAAGGAACGTTAACTGATTTTCAAGAACTACATCCCGAAGCTACAATCCTTACCCAGGTGTGGACCCGTATCATGGGAAAACTGGACTAAGAATCGTATGTATAAAGAATCTTTTGTCTACTAGGTATCTTTTGTGAACAGCAATGATGTATGTGTATATGTATATAAGTTAGGAAAGGAAGGAAGTATGGGAATATAAATAGTCTAAATATGTATATATGCCTATGTACAAGATGACTAGTACCTTAACAGCATATTTTGTATCACATTTTGACTATGAGTGAATAAAATATGCTTTTCATTTTCCATGCACATATATGTTCCTCTATTTTCCAAAAACTCTTAAGAATTCCAACATCTTTTCCTATCCTTCAATCTCAGGATTATTTCTGAGAAATTATATTTGGATTTTCAGGAAAATGTCTAATCATGATCAATCCCATGCTTCATCCTCTCAAACTCAGATGGAACCCTCTATTAGGAACATGTATAAGTTATTCCAACTGATTCTGGAATCCAACAGTCAGCATGAAGATACGGCTCTAGCCACAACTGCCACAATGTTGGAACATTTGCAAACGTTTGCCAACTCCAGAGATGGTTCACTAAAGGACTTTAGAAACCTAAATTCTTCCAAGTTTAAGGGAACGGAAAGTCTGATCGAAGCCGGACAGTGGATTAGAACAATAGAAGGGCTGTTAAAAGCAGCAAAAACCAATGCTAAAGATATGGTGTCTACAATCCGAATTCAATTGGAGGATATTGCTGAACACTGGTGGAGTGCTGAACACCTAGAGGATTCGGAGGACAAAATAACTTGAAGAGAATTTAAAAGAAAATTTGAAGGGAGATTCTTTCCAAAATCAGCTAAAATCGAGTTAGAACGATAGTTCACTCATTTAAAGCAAGGGAGACTCATGGTAGACGAGTATATTATAGAGTTTTCCAGGCTTAGTCGTTTTGCTTTAAGCCTAATAGTTGATGAGGAAACCAAAGTATCTAGATTCCTAGAAGGACTAGAGAGCCAACTGAAGAGTAGAGTCGCTGCCTATCAATGCCAAACCTATCCTGAGGTGACTGAAGCAGCAAGGAGTCAGGAGAGAATGCTAAATGAAGAACAACCATTTTGATCTCAGTCTTAGAAAAGGACTTTGGAAGTAGGAACTTCATCCTCGAGGCATCTATGGCAAGGACCGTCCAAACGCTCTCAAACTGGTATCTTAAGAAGATCAGTTATTTGTAACTTTTGTCAAAAACTAGGGCACATAAAGGATGACTGTAGAAAATTCCTGGGTCTTTGTTTAAGATGCGGATCAGATAAGCATCAGATTGGCCAGTATCCATAACAACGAACCTTAGGGCCAATAATGCAAAACCTGCACCAAGAATCATGACCCACGTTCCGAGGAAATGACATCAGGCCTATGCTTCAAGGGAATGGTCCTCGACCTCTGATACAGGCATCAACACCTCAAGCCATGTTGACTTATGGAAATCAACGAAGACCACCCTTTGCATCTCAAGCCTACAAATTCCAACAAACTCAAAAAACAAACCAGCCTCGGACTGGGAGAAAGAAAAGGCAAGGGCAGGCATTTATAATGAATACTGATGAAACAGAACTAGCCGGAGAAGTAGTAACAGGTACTATTCTAGTCTGAGCTTACCCAGTATCGGTATTATTTGATTCTGGGGCAACCCATTCATTTATAGCATCAACATTTATAGCTCTTCATAAAATCAAATCGTAACTGTTACTTAAGAAATTAAATATTCTTACAGGTAATGGTACGGTGGAAGTTAATCGGGTTTGTGAAGCATGTCCAGTTAAGTTAGGCGGTGGAGCCTTTCAAGTAAGATTGTTAGTTTTTCCAATGAACAACTGTGATGTAGTACTTGAAATGGATTGGTTAACTAAGATATTATCAAGTATAGATTGTGGCCAAGGGAAGGTTCAGTTCCAGCTCACCAATGGAGAATTTTATGAATTTGTTCGAGACCAGAAAGAATTGATGCTAAGGAATTAGAAAAGTTTGAACAACCAGTCCAAAAAAGGTTTCATGAACTAGAGAAGAAACAGTTCCCGAGGATAGTGAAAGAATTCAAGGATGTATTTCTCGATGAGTTACCAGGATTGCCATCGGATAAAGCAGTAGAGTTTTCTATCAATTTGGTGCCTGAAGCAGCACCTATAGCTAAGAAAATATACCCGATGAATAAATAAGAATTGGCTGAGCTAAACAAACAAATAAAAGAGTTATTATCGAAAGGATTTATTCAGCCCAGCGCTTTACTGTGGGGTGCACCAATACTTTTTGTGAAAAAGAAGGACGGAACCCTACGATTGGTAATTGATTATAGAGCCTTGAATAAAGTAATAATCAAAAATAAATATCCCTTGCCTAGAATTGATGAATTATTTGATCAATTAGGGGAAGCCAAGGTATTCTCAAAGATTGATTTAAGGTCGGGATATCATCAAGTAAAGGTCAAGAAGGAAGACATTAAAAAAAATAGCCTTTAGGACTCGTTATGGACATTACAAATTCCTAGTTATGCCATTTGGGGTAACTAACGCTCCTGCTATATTTATGGATCTGATGAATCGGATATTTTATCAATATTTGGATAAGTTCATGATTATATTCATTGACGACATCCTTATATATTCAAAAAATGAAGAGGAACATGAAGGACATCTGAGGATGATATTGCAAACCCTAAGACAAGAGCAATTATATGCTAAACTCAGTAAATGTGAATTTTGGTTAAATCATATATCATTTTTAGGCCAAGTCATCATCGGAGAAGGTATTTCAGTAGATCCAAAGATGGTAGAAGCTGTTAAATCCTGGCCAATACCAAAGTCTGTGGCAAAAATTTGAAGTTTCTTGGGATTAGTTGGATACTACTATAGCAGGTTTATGAAAAATTTCTCAAGAATCGCAGAACCATTAACTCGGCTGACCCGAAAGGAGGAAAGATTCAATTGGACAGAGAAATGTCAGACAGCCTTTGATGAATTAAATGAAAGATTAATTTTGGCACATGTGCTAGCATTACCGTCGGGATCAGGAGGATACGAGATATATAGCGATGCATCGGGTAAAGGGCTAGGCTGTGTACTGATGCAGCACGAAAGAGTTATAGCCTATGCCTCTCGACAACTGAAGCAGCATGAGAGAAATTATCCAACTTATGATTTGAAACTAGCAGCTGTAGTTTTTGCACTTAAATTATGGCGACACTACTTATATGGGGAGAGAATCAAGATATACACGGATCACAAAAGTCTGAAGTATGTGTTCACTCAGAAGGAAATCAATATGAGACAAAGAAGATGGTTGAAATTACTCAAGGACATTGATATGGAATTAAAATACCATCCGGGTAAAGCAAATAAAGTGGCAGATGCCTTGAGAAAGAAACCAATGGCATTCTTTATGAATACCCCAAGGAAAATACTCAAAGACTTAAGTAAGATAAAAATTGAAGTAATATATCCAGTATCAGAAGGATCATGGGAAAATTTACAAGTACAGTCTTCTCTAGTGGACAAAATCAAGGAAGCTCAACAAGGAGACTCTAAACTCCAAAAAATATAGAAATAAACCAAGGAAAGACTCCAGACTAGAATAAGAAAGCATCCAGATGGATCGTTAAGGTTTGGGGATCGATTGTGTCTACCCATTGGAAATCTAAGAACAGAAGTCATGATAGAAGCTCATAACTCTCAATATTCTATCCATCCGGGAAGTACTAAGATGTATAAGGACTTAAAACAAAAATTTTGGTGGCATGGAATGAAACGAGAGATTGCTAAATTTGTATCCAGATGTCTTGTCTGTCAGCAAGTAAAAGCAGAACACCAAAGGACAGCAGGCCTTCTTCAGCCCTTACCAATACCTGAATAAAAATATGGGAACATATCATAATGTATTTTGTAACCGGGCTACCTAAGACCCAAAAGGGTAACAATGATATCTGAGTCATCATAGATAGTCTCACTAAATCAGCTCGGTTTCTACCATTCCGGGTGGGGCAGACAACTGAAGTATTAGCAGACATGTATATGAAACAGATTGTCAGTCAATACAAAGTACCAGTGAGTATAGTTTCGGATAGAGACACCATGTTTACTTCACATTTCTGGAGAAGTCTGCAGGAGAGCCTCGGCACTCAGTTAAAATTTAGCTCGGCTGACCATCCTCAGACAGATGGTCAATCAGAGAGAATGATTCAAACTCTAGAGGACATGTTGAGAGCCTGCACATTAGATTTTGGGGGATTATGGGACGACCACTTACATTTGGTAAATTTTTTTTATAATAATAGTTATCACACTAGCATTAAGATGGCACCTTTTGAAGCATTATATGGGAGGAAGTATAGATCACCAATGTGCTGGACAGATGTAGGAGAAAGGCAGTTACTGGGCCCAGAATTAGTGACACAGACTGTTGACAAGATTAAAGCAATAAGAAATTATTTGAATGCAGCCCAAGATAGGCAGAAGATGTGGGCTGACAAACATCGAAGGAGGTTAGAATTTTAACTCGGCGATCATGCATTCTTAAAAATCTCGCCAACAAAGGGGACACTTAGATTTGGAACTAGAGGGAAGCTGAGCCCGAGATTATTGGACCATTCGATATACTAGAGAAAATCGGAAGAGTATCTTATAAACTGGTACTGCCCCCAACACTAGAAGGGGTACATAATGTATTCCATATATTTCAACTCCGAAGATATGTACCGGATCCAAATTATATATTAGATCATTCAGAGATCACCGTCGGACCGACTTTACGCATCAAGCAACGACCCGTTGAAATCCTGGATCGTAGAGACAAAATACTCCGAAATCGGATCATTCCATTAGTTCGAGTAGCTTGGAACAAGGACTCTCCCGGAGAATCAACTTGGAAAAAGGAAGAAGACATGCGAAACCAATTTCCACATTTGTTTACTAACCAAGGTTAGCTACTCCTTAATTTAAAATTTTGAGGACAAAATTCTTCTAAGGAGGAAAGAGTGTCATAACTGTTACTCTACTTATTTTTATTTTTATCTATATATGTATATAAATTAATAACTTAGGCTTATATAAATGACCATTTGCAAACTAGCCTCATCCAATTCTGGAATTGAGAGGGGATTTTGTGCAAATTTTCCAAATCCATGGGAAGGGAGAGAAAACCAACAGCAGGTTCTGAGTCATGGCATACCTGGCTTCTTCTCCCTTCATCTCCATTTTCCAGGAAAAACCTGGCTCATTCTCCTTCTCCCATACATTTCCAATAAACCTAACCTTCCCTACTTAATCCCCAAGGAAACCATATACCTTCTTTATCTTCATTCTCCTCCTACTCCAATTTACTACTGCTACTACCATGTCTACTATTTCTACTGCTGTTGTCGAGTCTACTGTTGCTGCCGCTGCTACCACTGCACAGTAGCTACTGCCGCTGCTGCTGGATCCGTACGCCGCCGGCGCCGACGCCACCGCGGCCGAACTTCGCCACCCCATACGCCACCGTCGCCGGACCCGCACATCGCCGGACCCGTACACCGCAGAGTTTGATCTCCTCCAACTTCACAATTTCTCTTCCCTTCTCCTCCAAGTTAGGTAAAAACCTCATTTCTTCCCCAAATCTTTTTCTAGACCTAAATTAGAGTATAATTTGATGTCAATTTCTCATAAGTAATTGGGAGGAAATTAGGTGCCGAAGTGGGATCTTGAAAGAGCCCTAAATCGCTCAAAACCAAGACAAGTCCTCGTCCTTGTGTTATTTCCTTTCGTAAAAATTAATTGAGATCTTATTAACGGGTATTTTGAAGAATTAGAAACCAACTAATATTTGTGTATATAGTAAAAAAAAAAAAAAAAATATATATATATATATATATATATATATATATATATATATATATATATATATATATATATATACATATACATGTGTACAAACGAATATTTTGATGCCCTAGGTAGGACACAATGGAAATACGATAATTATGATCATATTTGTAATTTAGCCTACAACTAACTAGTTCATACATATGTATGTATAACATTCCTCCGCATATATATATATATATATATATATATATATATATATATATATATATATATATATATATACCTAAATCTAGATTGATATGGACACGAGTGTGTGTACGTGTTCTTTTTATAATCTATGTATGTTGGAATATAAGAAAATTTGCATTTACGTGTTTGACCAACGATATGACATTAACAACATATAAATATATATGCACATACATATAAAAGATACGTGAAAAGCGGAGACTCTAATATATGCATATAATTAATTATATGTTGTTTTGTTAGAATTAACTAACTTGAGAATGTATTATATACCGTAGGTTAGGGTAGCTTTAGTTACGTAAGTTCTAATTGGAATTTTGTCATTTTATAGAAGGTTACTACTAGTACATATATGAATAATTTTGCCAAATAGAAGTCTTAGAACTTAAACCCTAAACTCTAATATATGCATATAATTAATTCCTCCATCTATTACATACTTGGATTTTTTTTGAACTTAAATTATTACTGAGAATTATGGATTGCTTAAAAATCTGTGCATTGTTGGAAGGGAACGATTGCGCAATGAATAATTAGTTAACCGTCAGGTATGAAAGAAGACTTTCCATTGCAATTAACTTATAATATATTGTGTGTGTTCCGGTGTTGAGAGTTGCTCCACCGAAGGGGTTGGCAAACCCGGGAATGCTACGGAGGGTTTCTCTGGGTCGAACTTATAAACTGTTAAAATTTCGGAAGCCAAAATACAAAGGGGACTTTGCCAAAAAATTTAAGAATTTTGGGAGTTAACCAATATTTCGATATCCAGAAATGTCGCCGACGTCCCAAGACTCTAAACCCTATATATACATACCCCTCTTGCAACAGACCACCAACGATTGTAATTTAATTAAGGTATAGCTAGTAAAAGGTTCAGGATACGTAGGACACGGACACAAGTCACTCAACAAAATCTAACTACTTGACAATCTGCTCCGTGTAAATTGATATTCCTGAAATTGTGTGGATAACTTAATACATGTACTCTAGATTATATAAAAGTATGTATCTTGTATCATCCTGGACAAACAGTTTCTTTTATAAACAATGGTTAAAGTGATATCAGAGCAGAAACCTGAATACAAAAAAATAGAATAAGGATTGCTTATGGACTTAGGCTAGAAGCATTAGGCGAGGGAGAACAACATAAATAACCACCAACGAAATCCCGCCAAATACTTATATAAATATATGGCTGATCAGCAGTTAAAAGCTCTTTCGTAAGGCCTTGCGAAGTGAGTAGGTGAGGCTTAGCTCACTTCCCTATTTAGGCCGGATCATAATCCCATGTCGTCATGTTCAAGTCACCCGAATATAACTACACCTACTTCGATTCAAAAACCATCGAATAGGTGAATTCAAGATTTGGCCCAAAAGTTGCTAGGCCGGATCATAATTCCGTGCCGTTCTGTTCAAGTCACCTGAATATAAGTACATCTATTTTAATTCAAAACTATCAAATAGGTGAATTCAAGATTTAAGTCCATGAGGGCAGGGCCGAATTTTAAGCACCGTGCCATCAAGTCACAGCCTGATCCTTGGTAATGGGATTGTTGGTAAAAAACTAGGTGAAGTGGTTATTTAAAGATTATTCTCCAAATTGCATCATCATTTAGAAAATTATTTGTGTATTGTGGTAGTGACATAGGAATATGTGATGTTTGAATTATTAGACACTATAGGAATATCAAATTAGGAACTATTCAAGTCATAGGCTCTATATTATACCTTACCTTCTTATTCTTCTTATAACTGTATTTCTTCTTATCCTACTATCATATTTTTATTTGCTTACCGTTCTTGGCCGAGGACTTGCTTGTCGTTCCGACGACCTAGTATTGTTTCACTAGGGGGTGATGAAGCAAATGAGGAAGTGCTACCTCTCTACAACATGGACGATATTGAGGGATAATCTTCAAGTAATTCCAGGATATATATAGCACAAAGTAGTTTGTAACTGAAACTATGTACATTAAGAAGAAATTATTGTAAAGACTTATCTAGTTGTATATTAATCAAAATGGTATGGAGTAGATGTATTGCCTGATTGCCCTAGCATGACTTGTATTTTATTCTAAAAGACTTACATGCGACAATCGCCGATACGAGTATGGTAGTATTTGTATGGTGCGTAGCCTGGGAATGTATTTACGTGCCCGACTCACCTAATCTTGGGAAGCAGGGCATGGCACATCGTACTAGTTAGGGGCGGGGGAGTACTAAGTAGGTATGTAATCAACCATTTTATATATTGTTAGCATTGTGGATAGCCAATCATATATATGATTGAGCCATACTATTGTGGATAACGAATCATACATTACTATATAATTGAGCCGTACTATTGTGGACATTGTTTAGTAGTATTGTTGTTGATCACATATTAAAGATAGTACTTCAAACACATAGTTGGTATAGTCTCTCCTATTACATTTCCTTACTTGCAGTCTTATGCCATATTTGTACTTGTCTACTTCTTTCTCATTACTTGCCATATTTTGACATTATTATATCTATCTCATCATATTCATTACTATTTCCTGGTTTATAGTTTCTACCAAGTATTGGAACTACTTTCAATATTTGTACTCGTTCCATCCTGACTGGATAATATTTTTAGGTGATTGCCTAGAGGACTGGTGTCCCACATTACGGACCTCAGGAGGGTGTAGCAGCTGAGTTGGACCTTGTAGGTTAGGAGTAGCTTGGAGTGATTGTCGAAAGGTCTAGCCGGAGTATTTACTTTTCTTAGTTCTTTTATTAGTACTTTGCTACCAGATTTGTCTCTGGGTATTACTTGAGACTTGGGATGTTATATTTGGATTTTTTTAGACTTGTTAGTTGTTGCTTAGACTTGCTAGAACTTATAACTTGGAATTTCCTTTCTTTTATAACATATCGTGCCTTATCTTCCTTAGTATGTGATTGAGTATATTATAATTTGTATATCATTGTTCTCCTTATGGAGTTAGATATTTGTATGGGATTGCTAGTTATATATTGATGACCTAGACAACATTTTCGTCGATGCTGCGGCATAGACTGGATGTATCCATGTACTCGTGCCTGATCATTCGGGTGCGGGTTGTGACATTCTCTCTTCTCGGCTGTGAAGAAGCGGGGCATCTTCTTCCCTAGGTTGCTCGCAACTTTTGATGCAGGACTCTGCGACTACAGAGAAGGCAGGCAACGTCGAGTCAGAGTGCAATCAAAGTCGTGAAAGAGAAAGGATTCACGAGGATGGTGCAGTTGGCGTAGAGGGGGAGTCTACTACATGGATATGGATGGGTTTACAATTTAGCACAAGGAAAACTAATTTCATAGGATTTGGGTTGGTGCATGGATGCATATATTCAGTCGCATGGATTGAAGATATATCATAAGAAAATTTAGTTGCATCAGTAAATAACCTTATGTTATATATCCTAAATAATTTAATATGAACCGATTTATAATATATAGTTGCATGGAGTGATTGAAGCACATATTCACTTGGGATTTGGATTCAACTTCTTTTACATTTAAAAACTAGGGATGGCTATTTTAAATAGTTAACACATGTACTTACCTACTTATTTAGTATTAGGCTATAGTTATCTATCTATATCATCTATCTATCTATTATATCTATTTATTTATTTATCTATTGATCTATCGATTTGCAACTTTGTCCATTATATTATATTATATTATATTATTTTTATATGAGAATAATATTTTATATAAGAACTACTTTATTGCCCCTGGGGCCATGGCCTCCGGATGATGTGGCCGGCTATGATGGGGGGGGGGGGGGGGCAAAAATTTTGGGAGTGGGCCCCCCAAGCTAGCAGGGGGCTGTGGGCTTGCCACGTGGGCGGGGGCCGGGCGGGGGTCAAAGGGGAGGGGGCCATTAAATATTTTTGATTTTATATATTACTTTTCTTTAACATTATTTTTTTTATACATGGACTTATTTTTATCCTAGAAAAATATTCATTATAATTTATCTACATGCACAGTTTGTACATATCTACATATGCCAGAGTGGTGTTCAAAATTTTATATTTTACTTATTGATCCCTCTTGTAAGTATATATATTTCTTCTAAATTAATAATAATATTATTATTATTTAAAGGCTAATAAGATTAGAATTTTATAGGAATAATTTGAACAAGGGTTTACACAACAATACAAGTTTTTTCCATACGATTCTATTTTTATAACATACGATAAAGGAACACGAAATCATTCTTTCTTTACAAGCATAACAATAGTTCTACTAAACATTCTATAACTTAAGCATGACATTCTACTCTTTTGAAAGAACACGACGAGGGACATATACTCATTCTCTATCTTTCTTTTAAGCAAGCATGGCAATATTTGTTTTAGTGTAATAATAGTCTAACTTTAGCATATAATCATTTCATCTTTCTTGAATAAGTGTAACAATAGTTCTTTCAACACAAATATACAAATTCTCTTATTAAGGCATACATAGTTCATGTACTATCATTCTAGTGATTACAAACTTAATTCTTAGCATCAAGCCAGCATGCATCCATTCTTTATGAGTTTTTTTGTTAATCGTGAAAGAATTTGAAAGTGAAGTCTTGCCCACTTATATATGATAAAACGTCTTCCTGTCCCAACAAGGGTGCTCTTATTGAATGCATCATCTTACTTGAGCCAACAAATCAACATCAATGTCCATATAATGCCATAGCTATGAGCGAGGCATTACAACGACCGTGTTGTAGGATGCCTTAGAGAGATCGGTCTGAAGAATAACCTCAAGGAGACGCAACATGAGATATCCAATCTAAAAGGTCCAAGGATGACCTAAAATGCATGCTATCTTTATGGCCCTGGCCTCAAGTAGAAACTCAACAACACTCGTCTAGGAATAGTACCAAGGGAGCTGCTATCAAGTTCTATGACGTCATGGCAGAGCAAGAGAGTGATGAGTATATGAACTTTCTTGATACCATAACTTTGGCTAGCTATTTTGTAAGAACTTATTACAAAACTTTTGAAAAGTTAGTTAAATCTTAAAGCAACTTTTGACAACAGTCTCCCACATACTATCAAAAGTTACTTATGATGTCAGTTTTTGAAAAATAATAATTATTTCAAAATAATTTTTTGCAAAAACATAAGCACTAGCATACATGTAAGCAATCCTGAACCTAGTCAACCTAAGACGGTTAGAAAAAAAATGTTTCTTTTCAAAAAATTGAACTATAAGTAACTTTTCGACAAAAAGTTTGTTTCTAGTGCTGTTCGCAATTAAACTTGTTTTCCGAACGTTTTTAATACCAAAAATTGCATATTAAGCATCAAAGTTTATTGATATTGCTCTCAAAGTATAAAGTTTATACAATTTGCATTATGAGACCTAAAACGTCCATGTGAAAGACGTATTTAATGATTCTCCGGTTCAAAAGAAAAAATTGTAATAAAGAAACACGTCATTCGAAAGGGCACATTTTGTGCAAAAATGCTCTTCCGAAAGGTATATTTTGCATATATGAATTTTTTTACGGAGAACAATGTTTCTGAGAACATAAAATAATGTAAAAATATTCGTCACTAAAAGTCCAATTTCGTCACTAATAGTCCAAGTTCGTCACTGAAAGTCCAATTTTGTTACTGAAAGACCAATTTCATCACTAAAAAAATTAGATCAATTATGTAAATAATGTCCTTCTGAAGACAGTTTTCTTTACATTTTCATTAACTGTTCCTTAACTGAGCGAAAAAGAATAAGTAAGGATAATGCTAATTAATAACGACTAATACATATATGCACCGAAAAGGTCCTTAGGAAGGGTTCTTAATAATACAAAAAATATCCCATTCCAGAGAACATTTTGGGAAACTTATCATAGTTTTGTCAAAATTTATGTTCTTAGAACAATTTTATCAAACTTTGATACTATATAAGCAAATTTCTGAAAAAAACGAAAGTACTCGTGATATGTTCCCAAACCGTCTCACTGTCCACTACATTCCAAACCATAATCAGGCATGAACCCAATGGCTCGTATACCCAAAGTGGGGGCAATAATGTAACTTACTGGAACCCGTGAGTGGGGGCAATAATGTAACTTACTGGAACCCGTGAATTTGTTTTTCAAGATATAAACCAGCACGGGAAGCATTTTAGGGTTTTTGGTCTCTTATTTTTCGCCGCCGTCGTCTTCAACTCGTCGTTCAAAAAATGGTACTTTCTCCACCAAAACACTAACCCTAGTTTCCTCCCCAAATCCTAACCCTAATTTTCTTCTCCGTGTTCGTTGCAGGGCAAGGGTACCGGAAGCTTCGGGAAGCGCCGGAACAAGACGCACACGCTCTGCGTTCGGTGCGGGCGCCGGAGTTTCCACCTCCAGAAGAGCCGCTGTGGATCCTGCGGCTTCCCCGCTGCCCGCATCCGCAAATGTGAGCTTCACTTTTGCAAATCTACTATAAAGGAGCGATTTTGGTGGTTGCCTGAGCGGAAAAATGTATTTTTAGGGTTATTTACGTTAACTATTTCTATGTTTTATGTTTATTATACGGAGTACCCCTTTTTTCTAGACAAAAAATTAAACATAGGAGTTGTTAGGGTTATACCTTTCTATAGAAAATATAAAACAAATGGGTACCTCTCTGTAATTAGTTTCAAAGTAGGGGGTGCCCCGTGTAATAAACATAAAATATGAGGATAGCTAACGTAAATAACCCTTTTTTAAACTAGTTTTACTCCATTATGGTGGAATTTTTTTTATTGGTTATGCATACAAACGGGATAGAAATTTGGGTAATTTTAGCTTGCTTTTTTGTAAAAATCTGGTTGTGTGATTTAATTGGTTATTTTGCTAATGTTTGATTTTTTGGGTTAATAATGCAATTTTTGATTTGTTAGGTGATTAAACTCTAATGGCGTTATGGTGTTTTTTGGGCCATCAAAAGCAAAGCTAATATTATTTTTACTAATACTGATAATTGCGTCTTTTGTATGTAATTTTATGATTAACGAGATTTAAGATGCTTGTATGATGTTAATGTGTATTTTAGTTAAAAAATTAGTAACCTGTTATATATAATTTGTTGATTAGTTAATAAAAGGGTGAGGGGAATTAAGCCTCTCTTCCATCCTTTTTCAATTCATTTATTTTATTTCATTTTAACTTAATTAATTAAAGAAACTATGGGATTGTTTCTCTTCTCTTTCCTTAATTGGATAAAAAAATATAGAGACTTGGATTTTGTTAACTAATTTTTATAGTTTATTTGATTTTGGTTCTTTACTACTAGAAATTCTTCTTACTTGGTGTAGCTTGTTACGTGAGCCGTGAATGAGAAACTTATGGTTCGTTTGGATAGGTTTTCTGAAATTTTGTTAGCTTTTCTTCTGATAAAGTGGCTTCATTATTTCCCGGCACGGTCATCGCGTAGTGGGCTCCCTAGCGGTCACCTTCGGGCGCCTCACTAGCTCTTGCAGAATCGCGGAGTGGGCGACCTAACGGTCGCCTTTACCTTCTTCCTTGGGAGGGGTCGCCCTCCCCCTATCTATCTGATTTCGCTGAGGCGCCTCGGTGAAAACAACCGGACAGATTGATAGGATAGGAAAAGCTGCCAGGTTGGTTGCTTGCTTCTAAAGCCCTAAGAAGCTCTTCTTAAGTGTCAGTACTTTCTTTGAAAGAAGGTACACAATATCCTCCTGACCCCTAGCTGCCTTAGATCGAGCAACCTCTGTTAAAGGGCGGATAATACCAATCTATCAAGAACTAGAAAAAGAGAAATTTCCAGCACTTTCTCTTGTAGTTTGATGTCCTTTGTTTTCACTCTGTCCAAGCGGTTCGGTACGAACGGAGAAATTTCGAACAAAAGTGCTAAACTATTAGCACGAGTAGAAACTGCAGTGGTTAAGAAATTACAACCTTCCAAATAGGATCTGGCCTGACGAAAGGGAAAAATAGCTCAGTTGGTTAGAGTGCTGGTCTGTCACACCAAAAGTCGCGGGTTCACTTGTTCCGAAGGGTTCTGAAGTCAAGATGAATATGCACGAGCTAGCAGTCTCAGGGCTCAAGTGATTCACCGTAGCGACGAGACCTGCCAGTCTACAAGAAGCTGGCAGAGCTTTACCCATTGGACCACATCCATCCTCAGCGGGTCGAAAACTAAGATGCTCATAAAGAGTCAATAAAGATAAACGACTAACCTTCGATCAAGCCAAAGAAAGAGAATCACTATCGAAGGAGAAGGAGAAACTTTCTAATACAAATCAGGGCTCAATCACCAACGGACTTACATATATGAACTGAGTGCCATTTGATGAGTAAGATCGAACAAGGGAGAGGGATATGGTGCTATGCTATCCTTCCATTCCTATGCCAAACTGCACAATCTTATCCATCGAAGTCCGCTTCCATCGGTAGTCGCTCCGCACCTCTCCTTGACCTGCAAGCCGGAAAGGAAAGAATTGCTTTCGCTTCAGCCACGTGAATTTTTGATATTCCTTTTTATTTCTCATCAAACGAATGGTATCTTCTTTTGGAAATCCTAGCTATTCTTAACATGATATTGAGAATCTCATTGCAATATTGGTCAGGCTGGTCGCTCGATCAGTTTGAAAGAACTATCGGTCCTTGGCTCCCAGTATTACATGAAATGAGGGTCCCCTGTCACTTAAAGGCTGCCTCCTAACCCGTGGAACCCGCTTGCCCGGTGGATGAGAAAGCAGGAAAAAGGAAAGAATTCAAATGTAAATGTGCTTGATTTAGGAAGATGATATTTTTGGATTGAAGAACTCAGATGCTGTGGAATCACCATTTGCAGAGAGGGAAGAAGAACGTAGGCGAGGATCCCTTATCTATCACCCTCTTCTGCTCTTTCCCCCGAGTTCGGGCCATCCACTGTTCAGGCTCGTCAATACGTTGATGAAGCGCCTGCTTATTGAGTTGAGCCTGACTTGGGCAGCCGCTTTCTGTGTGCCATTATATGCTTTTATCTTTTTTTTCTGTCTGCCATTGATAGAGCGCCTCTTTCCGTCGCTAATCTCTCTCCTGGCTTCTTTCCCTAAATGACCGTTCAGTGATAAAGGAGGTAGGGGTGCAGAGATATAAGGGAGTTAAGCCGTACAATTTCATTTCCGCTTCAGCTTCCTCGGTTTAGTTGGTTTGAAAACAGTTTTCTGAAAGTAAGTTGTAATTTTTTTTTCTGAAAGTAAGTTGTAAATTTGTTTTCTCAGTATAGAGATTCTGAGTTTATGTATGGTTACTTTCATCTGAAAAATAGTTTCCTGAATTTTTTTTAAGATTCTATTGGTAAAAAAAATATATCATATTTCTTGTATCCTGTTTTCGATGAGCCTGGATCCGCCACCGTCGTCCTCGAGCTCGGATCTGGGTTACCGACGACCACGAGGAGCCTGGACCCGCCGTGGATCTGGGTCACCGATGACCACTACGAACTGCTTATGGATGCCGGCTACTCTTCCAGGAAGGGTCGAGGTTCTCCTCGAGCTTGAGGACACGACTGACGCTGACTTTCTCGACCAGGCGACGCATTCGTGCAGGGGGTCGACATGGTCCTTCCTCCTTAGCCGACGTGATCCACTACATTGTGACCAGCGATGCTACTACCGCTCCGTCGTGACCACGAGGTCGTTGAATTTCGTCGACGAGGCGAGACGGTCGAACTTCGTCGATGAGGCGAGACGAGCGAACTTCGTCGATGGCGAGCGAACTTCGTCGATGGCGAGCTTTGTCCAGGAGGCGGTTGAACTTCGTCGACGAGGCAAGACGGTCGAGGAGCTTCGTTGACGAGACTAGACGGTAAAACTTCGTCGACGACGAGGCGAGATGGTAGTCGTTGACGAGGCGAGGTGAGCGTACTTCGTCGACGACGAGCTTCGTCCAAGAGGCGGTCGAACTTCGTCGATGAGGAGAGGCGGTCGAACTTCGTCGATGAGAGAGACGATAAGAGAAACAAGGGGGGGTAGGGAGTAAACTCTGGAGAGAGAAATATTGGGAGGAGAGAAGTTTTGAGTGCATACTCTGAAAAGAGGTAAAAGTTACTTCCCAAAAGCAACTTTTAAACAGGAGGTTTCCAAATTTTTTTTTAGAACTTCATTTGTGAGTTGTCTTATCCAAACCCATGTTTCTCCCACTCTACCGATATAACTCAGAAAAGCGAATTATAATGACTATCCAAACAGGACATTAGTTTCTTTCGGTATGCATCCTTGGATTGATGTTGCATAGTTCATTTAAAAGCCAATTAAATGTAAAACTCAATCATGTTAATTAGTCTGACATTATTAGAGTCAAGATAATTTAGTTAATCTATCTCACTAAAATTAAGTTAGATTTAAATTATGAAGTAGACTAAACTTCAAATTATTGGTTAGATTATATTTAAAAATGCTTGCTTGAACAAAACAAAGGCTAAATTACAACTTGATACCCTCAACTATTCGTATTTTCTAACTTGATACTCTGAACTTTGATAGCGATCAACTTAATACCCTCTCCTATTCTTGTCCTAACGGTGTTGAACGGAGAAGATAAAATGTCAAAAATATCCCTCACCCATTCTCACTCCCCCTTTCTCCCTTGACATCCCCCATTCTCTCCGGTAGGGGGGGGGGGGGGCGCAGCAACAACAGCGCGGGAGCGGGGGTGGGGGGGCAGCGTAGGAGCGGTGGCTCCAACAACAATAGCCGCCCAGGGCGTCTCGGCGGGGGGCGGCGGGGCGCGTTGCGGGGGGGTGTCGTGGGGCGGGTGGGGGGGAGGGGGTGGCCGTGCGGTGGGGAGGGGGAGAGGTGGCCGCGCAGCGGGGAGGGGAGGGGAGGGGAGGGGGAGATGATGAGGGTAGTTTAGGTATTTTTTTTAATAAAAAACTTAAACATTGGACTGATAGAGGGTACTAAGTTGAAAATATTAGTTGAGGGAGGGTATTAAGTTAATACCTATTAAAGTTTAACGTATCAAGTTGAAAAACTAAAATAGTTGATGATATTAAGTTGTAATTTAGCCCAAAACAATTGATAGACTTATATCTGTATACTCTTTGTTTACTCTTGAATTGTATAGTGGGACTGATTGAAGCTGTTACCTTGGAACACACCATATAATATGTTGCTCTTAAAAGGTGAAATATCCTGATGTGTAACTTTAATGCTTAATATCATCATCATCTGAGTCTTTCCTATCGATTGGGTTGTCTATGGAGCATAAGAATGTTCCATAAAAGAATTGATACATTATGACCAACTATCGACTTGACGTCAGTCCTTTCTGTTGGTCAACCCTCTGTTGACCAATTCCTGGTTGGCCAGTTGACGATTTGGCAGGAAGGTAGGTTGACCAACCATTTAGCTATTCAACCGAGGATCAACTTCTAAGTTCCCCTATCTATGTTGCATGAATAGAGACACGGACACGATACAACAAATTTCAAATTTTTTATGATACTGCTAGGATACGACAAAATATTATTTTATATATAGTACATACATATATTATAAACCTTTTGTGAAAACAAGTATATCAAAAAACATATATCAAAAAACATACCAAGTGAAGCTAGTAAAAATAAAAAATAGAAGGAAGTCCATGCAATAATTAATTATGGACAACTGTACTACTAAATGTTGACAACTCAATTTATAGAAAAAGGAAATGTATAAAATATCAGACTGAGATCTGTAAAATTAACAAATGGTAAAGTAGATGGTTGACTCCTCTCTCCATTTTTTTCTTTTGCTTTCCATTCTACTCTCGTTGGATCCGATTAGCTGTGACTCCTATAGGTTGAAAAATCGATGCCTCATGATGATTTTTCAACCTACTTGGTATGTCTGTTGTGTAGGTTGGAATTTGAAATCCATATTACAAATTTGAAATTTCAATATTCTAAATCCAAATCCAATCTTAAAATCCAAACAACATATCCATAATACAACTAAGCATTAAAAAAAAACTTAAAATCCTAACAACGGAACAGTACCGACTAGACGCCGAACAAGCACACAAACCCGTCGAACATGAGATTTTCGGTTCGGCCAAGGGCCACCTAGCGCCTAGGTGGCTCCTAGGCCGATTTTTGGAACACTAATTACGAGTGTCCTGTCGTGTTCATGTGACATGTAGATGTCAGAAGGTGAATTTTTGAGTAGCTTTTTCTGAAGGATGTGTATGCCGTGCCCATGTCGCTTTGGCCGTATCCATACTTGGTATGCACAAATACGAAGTGGGTGCCATTTTGGCATGTCCGTGCAACATAATCTCCTATAAAGATTCTACACCAAGGTCTTAAATATTGGGATCAATTTCGGACCCTTCCTATAAGTGTCGGTATTGGCGGTTTCGACAATATCGACTATTGCGTATCGGAGTATCAGGTTATTCATTTAAGAAAGACAAAGAACAATGAGAAGTTTTTTTTAAAAGGTAGAAAAATATTTCATACCTGTAGACATAATTTTATGTATTATATGTTACTTTTCTTTAGTTTAAAATGAAATAATATTACTATGGATAAATGTTGTGAATTTATAGATATACTTCGACAAATGGTAGTTGTTACAATTTATCAGTAAGGAATAATATCGATACATTGTTAACATTGTCAGTCATTCATTGCCTTGACACTTTTTTTTTTTCCGTTCAATTTTGTTTGCAAATTGACCGGGAGAATGATCCTCAACTTTGGTATCGGTCAACATCGACGTATTAGATTGGGATAATACCAAACAGTATCAGTATCGTATCTCCAAACTATGGTCTACTCTAGAAGATGAGGTATGGTTATATAATTATAATTTGCTAAAAGAAATCGCATTGATCCCTATGACAGATTACTCCAAATAGTGAAAGAGAATGATATTCCCATAACTTAGTGGTTCATTTTTATATTGAAAGCCACAAATGGAGTTTTTTATAACCTATGTTGCTTGGACACTTCAATGAAGGTACTATACACATTGTTTTTTTTGGATGCTTGGACACTCGTAATTAGTGTTCCAAAAATCGGCCTAGGAGCCACCTAGGTGCTTGGTGGCCCTAGGCAGAACCGAAAATCTCCTGTTCGACGGATTTGTGTGCCTGTTCGGCGCCTAGTCGGCACTGTTCGGTTGTTCGGATTTTAAGTTTTTTTTAATGTTTAGTTGTATTATGGATATGTTGTTTGGATTTTAAGATTGGATTTGGATTTAGAACATTGAAATTTCAAATTTGTAATATATATTTCAAATTTTAAATTTCCAAAAGAAAATTATGAATTGTAGTATGGACTTATGGATTTAGAACATATTTGGATTTCAAACTTTAAATTGTATTATGAATTTCAAATTTCAAAAAGAAAAAAAATTTGTTCAGCGCCTAGGCGCCAGACGGTCCTCCTCCGCACCGAATCTGCATAGCGAATTTTAGAACACTACTCGTAATTTTAAGGTTAGGCGTTGATTATACTTTTGCACTTAGGAGCCTATGTTTTTAAACTGCTACTTACCTAAATGAGAAGCATCAATATATGTAAAGCAAAAGAAATTGATGTCTTCTTGTGTCCTATGTTGCACAAACATGGGCACAAATACCATAAGGACTAGATGGGATATTGGACAGATTCTACAAGTACACTTAAGTAGTGACCTGTGTTGCAAGATACGTTACGACACCATTTCCTGTGTCCTTGTAACATATGTCTTATCCTAATATTTAAAAGTTTTCATGTCATTTTGTTGCAATGACTGGCATCTCCATGTTCAGGTAACATATTTTATAATGTTTTCCCTGTTTATCCTTACAAGAATGCTTATTCAATTGACCCTTAACATGCGCCCCCTTTTTATTGTTCCATTGCAAGGCAGTTTCAATCGTACATGAGAGATTTTAATATTTCATAACCCATGGCTATTACAATGTCGTCAGAAGTATACACCGCCTTTAAATCCGCATAATTCCCAAAATATACTATTTCGGTCTAATTGCAGTTTGGATGTTATCTTTAGCTCCATGGCCTTGTATTATGTGTCCAAAGAATCCAGACCTTATTTATGACTATCTATCATTTCAACATCTTGGACTCCCCACTTCATTCTTATTGTTATCTTGATATTCTATGTTATGTTAGGATGTTACTATCCTTTAGTGGTTTTGTCAGAGTGCTTTTTCATTGTATTGATCCACTTGTTTGAAGAGTTCTTTTCTTGATGAGTGTATTGGTAGACATTTGATCCTCACCACGTGCCATTTCCTATTTTAGATAGAATTTTGGTACCTTGTGGTGTTTGCAAAATCCAAACTATCCTCCTTACATAACGTAACATCAAGATCAACTTAAGTTTACTTACAAATTCTTTGGATGGTTAAATATATAATGTTTTGGATTTTCTTGTATCGTGTTCAATCATCAACTGGACTTTTATGCTCGATGTCAAGCCCTTCTCTTATGTTACCTTGGCTAAGAGTTTGGTACAGTTGCGAGATCACAAGGTTGATGTGAGTCTGGGTGACATTGATGGCCAGTGTTAATCATCTTTTGTAGCGTTATACAACAGATATGCTTTGTTTTTTATTTTTATTTTTCATACAATTCACGATCTGTGAAGTATAGAATACATGTGATCAGGCTCCGCCATCCCCACCTGCCATATGGTGTATTCAGTTAACTGTGTGTTGTTGTGTGAATACGGCATTTATAACATTGCCTGATATTTTGTTCGTGACATTTCTTATCATCTTTAGGAGCACACTAATTAAATCTATAGATTGGTCTCCCCTAACTTACACTTTTACCCTTTATTCTTTTCCTGGTTTTTTCAAATTACCTAATAATGGAGTAATTCCTCTTCATTTTGTTAACCAAGCCTGCAAATTGCTAACCTTATTTCCTTTCTTTTTCATCATTTGTGTCTGTATTCATCTTCGTATGGGTTATATATGGTGTTCATGTGACAGTCGTGTAAACCTTTTACCTTGGTGTTGCAGATGACACGTGTAATTCGTGCAGCTCCATTTATTTTTTGAGTTTCTTTCCCATAAATAAGATTATAAGAGGCACGATTCCTTTTCCTGTCATTTATGGAACTGTTATCATTAGTGCATCAGTGTTTAATGTTCCTTTTACTCTTGATGCTTCTGTTCACAAATTTTATTCCATCTGTAATATATCTGGGGCTTCTAATTGGGGCCTGAGTACAACGATATCAAAATCCAGTTCCTATTGTGCTACACAATTGCTTTCGACTCCTATGTACCTTGAGCAGTAAAGTTTGATGCTAGATAATAATTGAACAATCCTGCCGAAGTGTGCATCATGAAGCATAAGTGTACTCCATCAATAGTTTCTAGATCGCAGTACCATGAGCCGCACTAAGATTTTTCTTCAATTCATCATTCATCTTGGTGCATAACTTTTTTGCTTTCTTGATATTTGTAGAATTCAGTACCATGAGACATGAGGCACATGATGGTCTACCATCACACCCTTCATAGTGCAATTGCCAGATTCTTTTATTAGCTATAGAAGACTGCTGATTTGACATGTCTCCTGTTGATCAATGTTTTGTCAGAGTTGTCTGTTTTATCACATCTACCATGGCTGAATCATGTTAAGCTTTCTTCAACTTGTTACTTGGTTATACTGTCTCCTTGATTGCATGATATCTTTTCTGTTTCTTTTGCTTATTGCGAATTATTAAGACATTTCCTATTTACTATTATGATTATGAAACAGATAACTGGAGTGTGAAGGCCATTAGAAGGAAGACGACAGGCACCGGAAGGATGAGGTATCTTCGCAACCTGCCACGGAGGTTCAAGAGTAACTTCAGAGAAGGTAGATTCTCCCCTTCTGAGTCCAGACAGCGGTCTGAAATGGTCACTAATGCTATTAGCTTGCAACCAGTACTTAAGAGCACTCAGCTGTTGGCTATCCTTCTTATTAGAAGCTACTTAGCTAGCTACTACAATTATTCGATTATTGATGGTTAGATGTGGCAATACCTTTGCATACTATTAGTTTAGCGCCTTAGTGCATGAAAGATTAACAAACATTGTCAATTTATGCTTTTGACATACTAATTCTTCTCCTGTCTGCCAGTTACCGTAGCTTGATTTTATTAACTTCAGATAAACTAATAACACAATGCAATTTATTAAGATAAACTGTAAACCCTCAATTAAAGGATTCAATTTGGTGTTCTATATATCAGCAATAATTTTTTGCAATTCTCTATTTGACAGTGGTCATAATAATGACAATGTGCGAGTTCCCAAATTCTGTTGTTTTTTAGGATGTGCGGTGCTAACTAATATTTGCTCATTTTGTAGGCACTGTGGCAGCTCCAAAGAAGAGAACTGCTGCAGCAACATTGTAATCTGGATGGAAGGTTCTGGTGTCATGCAGCAGCATTTCCTTTTCAATTTGTCTGTTCAATTGGATTTTGATTTGGCAAAATTTTAGTACTCTGAGCACAATTTTGTTTCTTCAAATTTGCTAGAATCTAATACTTTGATCTAAGAGATGCACATCATTGGGATTGAGTGAACATGAGTTTTTATTTGATGTAACATCTGGAGTTGTGCTTAATTGGAATGACTCTTAGATGTCTATTGTCACGTCCCGATTCCGTGGAATCGATAGTTGTTCCTCGGACGTGACGTCGTGCCGGTCTAGGTTGTGCACCGTACAAGGCTAAGATATTTTGCATAACGAGCACATATTCAGAATACGCAGATAAATTGAAACGTAGATTTGAAACATGGAAAAGTTCTCTTTATTGATATATGAGCATCTATTACAAACTCTTGAATAAGTCATAAGGTTGTCGTACGGGCTTACAAAAGTTGACACAAAATGAGATAGTTGTCCTGTACATTGCATCCATTTACTAAAACTTTAAAATGTAAAGACCTCCTAGCGGGCTAATGGCTTTCCTTCGGAGCTGCATTGAGATTGGGTTGCTAGCTTATTTCTTCAAAATACTTCAAAGGGTGGCACGAATAAAGGCGTGCCTACAGCTGGACTGGATTGGGGATTGACTTCTGCTTCTCGCTCGGCTCTCCTTAGTGCGGGGAACCTGTTTCAACGAGGGTTAGTACATCGAAACGTACTGGGAAGGCAAGCTAACCCAACTATACAAATCAACACGTTGTTTATATGAAGCATGCATATTATTTGTGGTCTTTCTATCTTGCCTTAGTTCATTTTACAAGCAAGCAATATATACATAAACTACTTAAATGAACTCGCCATCGTTCGGTGACTTTTACCTGTCCGTCTGAACTACCTGCACAAGATTTACCATGTCCTTCCCTGCCACGAAAACATAAGTTAGTTTGCACAGGTTTAAATATACGAGGGGATTACTGGCTTGATGCTATAATGGACGATATAGTCTTGAACAAGGATGACATGCAACAAAGATCCAGTAGTGGCTACAGACCATCCCGTCCAGATGCAGGAGACTATCGTGAAGTTTCGTCCGGATCGGATCGGTTCCAGTGCCCCAGCGACGGTTTGCAGGAACCAATGACCTTGTGCACAAGTTGTCCGTAATCAAATGTCATGTTTAGTAAGTTTATCAGTTGATGCAGTTGATGCAGTTGAGGCAACATAAGTACGAGACAAGTGGCATGGCATGATTCATTTTGCATAGTTTTTCTGAGCAGTTTGTTGCCTTGCAGGATGAGTTCTATAGATAGCACAATTTAAACAAGAAGTATACATTCTAACTTGTATATATGCATATGATGTACATTTCCAAACGAACAAGCATGCAAATAAGTAACTGTTTCCAAGTTGAATGACAAGCATAATAATCCAAGTCTATTCCTTTTATCTTGACATCTTTTAGTTATTACTTGGTATCGTTTGATCGGGGCAAGCAAGAATACAAGATTTTAGATGTGAAGACTGGAAGAAGGGCCAACTGAATCGAATATAAGCCACTCACAATTTGGTTGGGGAAAGGAAGGAAAGAGGTGCTTCAGGACTCCGCTCGAGCGTTGCCTACTGCTTGTTCACCTGCATTGTCACGAACAGCTGATCAATACCTCTTTCACTCTTTCCAATATCGGAATTGAAGTGCAGTTCAACGAACGTAAACAATGAAATCCATCGAAACCGTTCAAGAAAACGCAAGCAAATCCGAAAACCAACTCAAGGCACGAAAGCAACAAGCGACAACGAAAATTAGGCAATAAAAGATGCAGCGGAGAGGTCCCTCCTGACTCTGCCGCTAAGTCGATCCCGGGGGTACGGTCCACTGAATATGGAAATCGATTCCGAAGAAGCAAATCCATAACGAGGATGAGTTCTTGTTTCAATCTATCCCGATCGAACGATACCGTCTTGTATTTCTTAGCCGCACTATCCGAATAGGGGGAACGGGGCACCACATCGTACCCAACTAATTGGAAGTTTCGTCCACGAAACTTAGGAATAGAACCTACCACTAGGGAACAACATTTTGAGGATGATGAACTGAGTAGCTTGGACAATCACGAATTCTGTGGTTTGAATCACCGCAAATGAGATATTGCCCGAGCTTCTTGCGACATTGATTGACGACGTGTCCTCGTTTGTTACAGAAGAGACATACTTGGTTGGAATTTCCTTTCTGTTGACCACCGTTGTTTGGGCGCTTTGCATCGTTGTTTCCTCTTTCGTTGCTATGACGCTTGTGATTGGAGGTATGCACAGCGCAGGTAGGAACGTGAGGATACTGCGGTTCAAGAGAGGGCATGATTCAGGACTTCCCGCATTGTCTGGTACCGTGGAACGACTACATGCACGTGGATAGCAGGGCGTAGACCACCTTCAAACCTTCTAGCTCGACTTGCTGCACCAAGTAAATAGGAACTTGCTAATTTGGAGAGTCGGCTGAATTCGGCGGAATACTGTTTTACTGTTATGCTGCCTTGCCGTAGTTGTACGAACTCGTTCTCTTTCTGACGACGTACGGGAGGGGGTATGAACTCCTCTTCAAACGCGCCATGAAAAGTAGCCCACGTGATCGCCTCCTCTCCATGGTCAACTTGAAGAGATCGTCGATGCACGTTCCACCAATCGTGCACGTTAAGACGGAGCTGCAGTTGAGCGCATGCAACGCGCTTCTCTTCGGGGACTTCCAGCAGGGAAAAATTGTCTTCAAGTTCGGCCAACCAATCTAGAGCCACGATTGGGTCCTCAGTCCCTTTAAATGGAGTGTTGCAGACTTTCTTGAAGTCGCCAAAGTCGAAGGCAGTCACATCCCTCTTCCTTGGAGTTTGAGGCGTCTCGACTTCAAGCGTGGGTTGCTCCACCGGTGTTGGTGCTATTGCCGCGGACTGGTTGTAGGCCAAAGTCTGCACGATCTGTTGTAGGATATCTACCTGTTTTTGTTGGACTGAGAATCAGGCTTCTATATTGTCTTGAAACTTGAGTTGCCTCTCCTCCGCTCGCTTCTCGGCCCGTTCATAGCGAGCCTCGTCCCTTTGTTGGTTTGCCTCCAACATCCGCATCATTTGCTGGATGGGATCGATGCGAGACATGGCTCGCTGGCTCCGTGAACTTCCCGAAGTGCCCGAACTACTTTCTTGGGCTTGTGTCTCGCCCGGTGCTAGCGCTGATGATTGCGCTGGTGCCATTCCTTCAAAAGAAGGTAAATTATATCAGGATCATAATGTATTATGGACTCATTGTATGAACGTATCTCATTTTGGCCTAACGAGTTCAAGAGTTCTCATAGGGATTTGATCGTTAAAGGAACTTTTCCAGCACGAGGGTCAAAGGAACTTGAAGCTGTGCTCTGATACCAACATGTCATGCCCAGATTCCGTGGAATCGATAGTCGTCTCCCGGGCGTGACGCCGTGCGGGCCTAGGTTGCGCACCGCACAAGGCTAAGATATTTTGCATAACGAGCACATATTCAGAGTACGCAGATAAATTGAAATACAGATTTGAAACATGAAAAAGTTCTCTTTATTGTTATATGAACATCTATTACAAACTCTTGAACGAGTCATAAGGTTGCTGCACGGGCTTACAAAAGTTGACACAAAATGAGATAGTTGTCCTGTACATTACATCCCTTTACTAAAACTTTAAAATGTAAAACCTCCTGGCGAGACAATGGCTTTCCCTCGGAGCTGCATTGAGATTGGGTTGCTAGCTTCTTTCTTCAAAATACTTCAAAGGGTGGCACGAATCAAGGCGTGCCTACAGCTGGATTGGATTGGGGATTGACTTTTGCTCCTCGCTCGGCTCTCCTTAGTGCGGAGAACCTGTTTTAACGAGGGTCAGTACATCGAAACGTACTGGTGAAGGCAAGCTAACCCAACTATACCAATCAACACGTTGTTTATATGAAGCATGCATATTATTTGTGGTCTTTCTATCTTGCCTTAGTTCATTTTACAAGCAAGCAATATATACAGAAACTACTGAAATGAACTCGCCACTGTTCGGTGACTTTTACCTGCCCGTCTGAACCACCTGCACAAGACTTACCATGTCCTTCCCTGTCACGAAGACACAAGTTAGTTTGTACATGTTTAAATATATGAGGGGATCACTGGCTTGAAGCCATAATGGACGATATAGTCTTGAACAAGGATGGCATGCAACAAAGATTCAGTAGTGGCTACAGACCATCCCGTCCAGATGCAGGAGACTATCGTGAAGTTCCGTCCGGATCGGTGCCAGTGCCCCAGCGACCGTCCGCAGGAATCAATGACGTTGTGCACAAGTTGTCCGTGATCAAACGTCATGTTTAGTAAGTTTATCAGTTGATGCATTTGAGGCAACATAAGTACGAGACAAGTGACATGACATGATTCATTTTGCATAGTTTTTCTGAGCAGTTTGTTGCCTTGCAGGATGAGTTCTATAGATAGCACAATTTAAATAAGAAGTATACATTCTAACTTGTATTTATGCATATGATGTACATTTTCAAACGAACAAGCATGCAAATAAGTAACCGTTTTCAAGTTGAATGACAAGCATAATAATTCAAGTCTATTCCTTTTATCTTGACATCTTTTAGCTATTACTTGGTATCGTTTGATCGGGCAAGCAACAATACAAGATTTTAGATGTGAAGACTGGAAGAAGGGCCAACTGAATCGAATATAAGCCACTCACAATTTGGTTGGGGAAAGGAAGGAAAGAGGTGCTTCAGGACTCCGCTCGAGCATTGCCTACTGCTTGTTCACCTGCATTGCCACGAACAGCTGATCAATACCTCTTCCACTCTTTCCAATATCGGAATTGAAGTGCAGTTCAACGAATGTAAACAATGAAATCCATCGAAACCGTTCAAGAAAACGCAAGCAAATCCGAAAATTAACTCAAGGCACGAAAGTAACAAGCGACAGCGAAAACTAGGCAACAAAAGATGCAGCGGAGAGGTCCCTCCTGACTCTGCCGCTAAGTCGATCCCGGGGGCACAGTCCACTGAATATCGGAATTGATTCCGAAGAAGCAAATCCATAACGAGGATGAGTTCTTGTTTCAATCTATCCCGATCGAACGATACCGTCTTGTATTTTTTAGCCGCGCTCCCCGAATAGGGGGAATGGGGCACCACATCCTATCCAACTAATTGGAAGTTTCGTCCACGAAACTTAGGAATAGAACCTAGCACTAGGGAACAACATTTTGAGGATGATGAACTGAGTAGCTTGGACAATCACGAATTCTGTGGTTTGAATCCTCTCTACCTCCTACCAAATACAGCACATCCGGTCCCACCTCTCCCCCAACGAACGGCTGCTACGTGGCGTTCCTGCCACGTGACGGCCAACCGGACAGCCATCGGGCCCCACCTCTCCCCCTCCTCTAATGGACAGCCGCCATGTAGCGGTTGTAAGCATTTGGTTTATAATATTAGTAAAAAAACTTTGATATATTTTCAAGTAGTATTACTAATTGTTTGTACGAAACATAAAGAACGTTCTCCAAAAGACTAATAAAATTAATTTGTCAAAAAAAAAAAAAAAACACAACGCATATACAATTATATTTTTACGAAATAAATTACGGAACTGATGGAAATTCAATCATGAATTTTTGTTTACTAATGTTAAATTTATAAGGGAAAGAAACAATAAATTTTCAGTCAAACATATTTCGAATGTTAAATTTATAAGGGAAAGAACTGCCCTCTAAGAGTTGTTCCTCTCTCTCTCTCTCTCTCTCTCTCTCTCTCTCCATTTATATAGTTATTTGGTTTTGGGTACCAATTATTCCATCATATCATCTGAAAGCACATAGGCATTCATAAGTTAACACCATTGCCATAATTCTCTCCCTGACTACACATTTACACACAAGGTCATGAACAACACATGTAATCACTTCTTAAGCCCTTTTTGTTAGATTTATTGTTAGATTTATCTAAACTATATGATTCAACAAAGCACTCCTTTCTTTTAGTCATTGTATCTGTTAGAGGTTTATAACCGTATGTTCTATTTTTGAGTCATCGTATCAACCTACTGACTGGTGGATTGATACAGGGGCAAATGTCCATGTATGTCCTAATATTGATTCTTTTTCCTCCTACCGATAGTTTGAGGAAGGCGAATCAGTAGCTATGGGAAACTCGAGTGCTGCCAGAGTGCATGGAAAGGGAAGAGTGAACCTCAAGTTGTCTTCGGGCAAGATTCTCCCTTTGCATAATGTGCAGCACGTACCGGACGTAAACAAGAACTTAATTTCTGGTTATTTGCTAAATAAACATAGTTACAAACTGGTATTTGAGTCTGATCGAGTTGTAATCTCCCTGAACGGTAACTTTATTGGGAAAGGCTATGTATGTGGGGGTCTGTTTAAACTTTCTGTGGACATGCCTTGCAGTACATTAAATTCATGTTTAAATAATATTGCATCTACTTCTACTTCTGATTCAAATGCTCTCTTTTATAATACTGATAGTTGTGATGTTTGGCATGGTCGTTTGGGATATGTCAATTTTAACTCTTTAAAGAGAATGTCTAAGTTACAATTGATTCCTAAGATTGACATGAGCAGGAATGGAAAATGTGAGATTTGTACACAAGCCAAACAGCCCAGAATTTTTTTTCATTCCGTTGAAAGGAGTTATCAGCTATTGGAGCTTATTCACAGCGATATCTGTGAATTGAACGGTATTCTCACTCGTGGTGGTAAACGGTATTTTATTACATTTATAGATGATTATTCAAAATACTGCCATGTTTACTTGCTTAGAACTAAAGATGAAGCTTTCAGTAAGTTTGTATCTTTTAAAGCTGAAGTTGAAAACCAACTTGAGAAAAAAATTAAAATTCTTAGGTCTGATCGTGGGGATGAATACACCTCTGCCGAGTTTTGACTCCTTTTGTGAATTGCATGACATTATACATGAGGTAACTGCTCCTTATGCTCCTCAACAGAATGGGGGTAGCAGAAAGAAAAAATAGAATATTTCTTGATATGATTAATGCTATGTTAGGTAGCTCTGGTTTATCTGATTATTTGTGGGGGGGAAGCCCTTCTTTCTGCATGTCATATCTTAAATAAAGTTTCTTTCAAAAAGACTGATAAGACCCCTTATGAACTTTGGAGAGGTAGAAAGCCATCTTTGAAATATTTCAAAGTGTGGGGGTGCCTTGCTAAAGTTTATGTCCCTCCTACCAAGAAAAGAAAATTGGGACCAAAGACCGTAGACTGTATTTTTGGGATATGCCAAAAATAGTACTGCTTATAGATTTCTTATAATTAAGAGTGAGGTAAATGGTATTAATGCTAACACGGTTATGGAATCTAGGGATGCTACATTTTTTGAAAATGTTTTTCCATTGAAAAATAGAATATCTAGTTCTTCTATTTCTACACAAGTACCTGTAGTAACCTCTAGTTCATAACCAGAGGAGATTACCCCAGCAGAACCCAGGAGAAGTAAAAGAACAAGACGAGAACCAAACATATGTGAAGGTTTTTTCACCTACCTCGTTGAAGAGGATCCTATATCTTATCAAGGGGCCATGTCCTCAGTCGATTCCTTATTTTGGAAAGAGGCCATAAATAGTGAAATGGATTCTATTATATCAAATAGAACTTGGGATTTGGTTAACTTTCCTGCAGGTTGCAAACCAATAGGTTGCAAATGGATCTTCAGAAAGAAGTTAAGACCTGATGGATCTATTGAGAAATTCAAAGTCAGGTTAGTGGCTAAAGGGTTCAAACAAAGAGAAGGGGTAGACTTTTTTGACACTTACTCTCCTGTTACAAGAATTGCTACAATTAGAATGTTAATAACCATTGCATCTGTTCATAAACTGTTTATTCATCAAATGAATGTAAAAACTGCATTTCTGAATGGAGATTTACAGGAAGAGATCTATATAGAACAACCTGAAGGGTTTGTTGTTCCAGGTCAAGAACACAAGGTATGCAAATTAATTAAATCTCTCTATGGGCTGAAATAAGCGCCAAAGCAATGGCATGATAAATTTGACAAGGTAATTCTATCATATGGTTTTGCTATTAATGATTCTGATAAATGTGTATATAGCAAAACTATTGGTAGCTCTTGTGTAATATTATGCCTGTATGTTGATAACATTCTTATTTTTGGTACTGACATGGATATTATTTATGATATCAAATCATTTCTATCTCAAAATTTTGATATGAAAGATTTAGGACCTGCCGATGTAATTTTAGGACTTAAATTAAGTCGCACTTCTGAGGGAATTGGTATCTCCCAATCTCACTATATAGAAAAGGTTCTAAAAAGATTTAACTATTTTGATTCTAAACCTGTAAGTACTCCATATGATGCAAGTATCGGGTTGAAGAAGAATAAAGGAGACAGTGTGGCTCAGTTGAAGTATTCTCAGCAAATCGGATGCCTGAACTATATTGCTAATCGTACCAGACCTGATATTTCCTACGCAGTAGGACAGCTTAGTCGGTATACTAGCAATCCGAATAGTTCACATTGGACTGCCTTGGAACGGGTAATGAGATACCTAAAGGGCACGATATCCCATGGATTATTCTATGGAGGATACCCATCTGTATTAGAAGGGTATACTGATGCGAACTGGATCTCCGATACAGATGAGACCAAAGCCACAAGTGGATATGTATTCACATTGGGTGGAGCTGCTGTTGCGTGGAACTCTACCAGGTAGACCTGTATTTCTAGATCTACTATGGAGGCAGAATTTATAGCTCTTGACTTCACCAGTGAGGAAGCTGACTGGCTTAGAAATCTGGTAACAGATATTCCTCTGTGGAGCAAACCAGTTCATGCTATCCCTGTACACTGTGACAGCCAAGCTGCAATAGCAAAGGCTCAAAGGACAAGTTATAATGGAAAATCCAGACATATACGTCTGAGGTACAATCGGGTGAAGCAATTACGATCCAGTGGAGTAATTGCAATTGACTTCGTCAGATCAAAGAACAATCTAGCAGATCCTTTAACTAAAGGGCTCTCAAGGAGACGTGTTGGAAACGGCAAGAGGAATGGGGTTAAAGCCCATAGATTGAGTCACCTCAAAGGCAACCCAACCTTTGATTGGAAGCACCAAGAAAAGGTTCAATGGGTAACAACAAAATTGATATGTGACTGGAAACACTATATGATAGTAATTGTAAAGAACCATTCCTCTAATGTATAGTGTTGATCTGCAATAAATAAAAGAGTGATTGCAAAATCTCAATGAATCTGTGGCTTGTAAAGCAGGCTATATAAATTGCAGAATACCTAGAAAGATTCACCTATTTAAGAGTGAAAGTGGGGCCGCTTTCTATGGGAACTCGGGCTGTTCTCTAGAGCTCTTAAAAAAACGAGATAACACATGGCGGAAAAGTGCACAACTGTTGATACGATCAAATGACTACAATGTGTTTGTGTGTATGTTGAGTCTGTACAAGTAAGATCCTAAGTTCAAGACTTAAGTCACTTTGGGTCTGTATAGATGAGATGTATAACACTAAGGGGAGGTTCAAGTCCGGAAGACACCTTCCCCTGATACACAGTGTGATTGTCCATATCTTGTTTTCCTTCCTATATGTCCTATCGTGCTATACCTTCCTTTCTTCTTTTGTTGAATCATGTGGGGGATTGTTAGATTTATTGTTAGATTTATCTAAACTATATGATTCAACAAAGCACTCCTTTCTTTTAGTCCCACATGGGAAAGGAGAAGTCATTCTCCTTTTCATATATTGCTTTACCCCTCTTAGTGGGTAAGTGGGCTTTATAGGGGATGGGCTTGATCTCATCCAACCCGCGAGCGGGTGCGCGATTTAATGCGCGTTTTTACGCGTTTATTATTCGCGCACTTAGCACTTTGCGCGCCGCGGAACGGACACGGATACAAAGGTAATTTCATAACTTATTTAATTTTATTTTTTATTTCCGTTGATTTGGTCTGGTGGGTTGCTGGTCTTCCGCGGAACTGTTCTCACGTAATTCCGTTACTGAAAAAGTGGAAAATGTTACGTGAGAGATATATCCAGGACACGATCCTGAGATCTGAAAAATAGAAATCGGTTTTTTCTTTTCTCTCTCTCTCTCGCTCTCTGTTCGAACGGAAGAACAATCTCACAGAGACGAAAAAGAAAAGAAAAACACCAGAACCAAAATTCCTCCAAAACTCCTCCGTCCAATTTCTATTTGTCGGGCAAGGTTGTGATCGTTCGTGGGATTCGCCACCGGGTGCACGGTGAAGTGAATCGAAGGATTCGTTGTATCTCGGGGATAGATCGCCAGGAACCCACTGCACTGTTCGTGGGGCAAAATTCTATTCTAAGGACAGCGTGTAACGTGCCTCGAATCCTATACTATTTTTTGTTTTAATTTTACATCTTTCTATTTGTATTATTTAGAAATTTAACCAACACTTTTCTGTACATATTACTATGGAGACGTACGAAATATTGAGGATTGACATCAGGTCGACAACTGGTTATAAAGCTCTTGTCATTTTTTATGAATCTTCTTTTATGCTCCATACGTACCCGGCCCCATTCTAACGAGAGAAGCCGCTGATGATCTACAGAATACTGCGAATGTACCAAGGAAAGAGCATCCCGTTTTTATGATCGTATGATTTCAACCTTTTATGTTGGTGGACTTTCTACAGAAACCTGGAAGAGGTACAATACACCTGGACTCTTACCATGATTACAAAGATCAATTTGAGCTTCTCCGTTCATGGGAGCCACAGTGGACCTCTGTCAAATTATTTGTGAGAGTTGGTTTAATTTTTTATATGTCATTTTCATCGGGTTAGGAACTAAGCGTCCGTTTGGTTCACTGCAATATAATCGTAATGGAATCGAATGCAAATTTTTTTTTTTTTCCTTTCGATTCCATTACGATTATGATTACATTGCAGTGAATCAAACGGATCCTAAGTTCCTAAGGAGGAAAGGGAGTTCAAACCGTGTCCATCCCTACAGAAGTTCTTCATCATAACCCACATGTCACGATCCCACAGACGGTTGGTTGATTTTGAACCTATCATGTCACCTTATTGGTCATGGAGGTTAAGCTCGTTCCTCCTAAGAAATATGCGTCAAAGTTGGCCTAAATCTTTGCCGTCAATTTGACAACTGAGACAAAACTGTCAGAAAAGAAGATTTGACAATTAAGTCTTTAGTCCATCATAACTTGCATGCCTTATCCTAAAGGATTGATTCTCATTGTCAACGAGACTAGAGCAATTTTCCAAATTTTCTCTTACCATTCTGTAATTGCAAATACATGTATTTCTACTTGTCCAAAAACACCCTAACTGAGTTTATTATGTAAATGAATTGTTGATTAACTGTAATCCTGTAAAATATACAATCTGGGTACCAAAACTAAGCTAGAATAACCAAGTTTCATAAAAGATCAAAACTCCCAACAAAAGAATGATTTCAGGGTCTAAGAATCCTTTTGCTGCCAGATTCATGAGGCTTACAAATGACTTTTCTTAGAGTACTGCAAGGATTCCAAAGATTATTCCTATTTGTATCAATTTCTATAGTTCCATCAGTCTTTTATCTCCTACAATTATAGTTCCGACGCTGCTATTTCGCCCGCGGTCACGTTCCGCAGAACGTGACCGCGAGCCACGTGTTAGCTTCTCGTTGGCTCATTTTTTCGGTGGTGGATCCATGTAAATAGAGGAGGCCAATAGGGACCTGACGCGTAGCCCGCGGATATATATATATATATATATATATATATATTGCAAATGACATCTAGCCTAGTGGTTAAGACCGATGCATATTACCCATGAGGTTGTGGGTTCGAGCCTAATTTTAGTAATAAAAGAAATACTTACAACTCGAGGCCTTAAGCCTGTCTCCCCCTACCAAATTCCAAACATTTTACGTCAGCTTCAATAGTAAGAATAATCTCATTCTGAGTATTTGTCAGGCCCTCAAAAATGCGGTTGTTCCGCTCTCTCCAAATGTGCCAAACTGCGACTGCTAGTCTGATGCGAGCTTCTCGATACCACGCGACTCCTCTACTCTTTAATGACATTATCCCATTAACCACTGTATCTATATTCCTGTGGCCACTTGCATGCAACTGCAACGTCTCCTCCTGTACTCTCCACATTGGGAACGTCGACAGGTAAAGGAAGATCAGGTGCGCCAAGGTCTCGTTGTCCCGCCTACACATCAAACAACCATGGTCCCCTATCTGGATACCAAAACTGGCAAGACGATCATGCGTCAACAGTCGACCCATCAATAATCGATATAAACAAATTTGGAACTTCTTTGCACTCCCTTTAGTCCATACAACCTCCGCAAGCTCCCACCTATCATGTACCATCCGAACTTGATTATATGCCGCGGTGAAATCAAATCGACCACCCAAAGTATCCTCCTAGACCCATTTGTCTCCCACCAGACTTGTGTCAATCGTGATCCTTCCGATGATAGCGTAAAACAGTCGAGCATAGCCATGCTGCTCTGTTCGCCACTCTCCAGCATTAATAATAACCATTACTCTCTCCTTCCGATATGTCTCGTTGTCGACGTACATACCGACCATATGAATTAGCCATTCATGTTGAAGCCAAGGATCTAACCAAATGCCAGTATCCATTCCATCCTTGAACACACGAAAAATACCTGCTTGACCTCCCCCCATGTATTTGAGTATTTGTTTGAAGGAAACCGATTCATTGTTATTGTAGGAGTACACCCACACGTTACCCCCTTTTAAGTATCTCACCCTCATCTAAGTAGCCCATAAGGAGTCCCCCTGAAGAAATTGCCATTGTAGTATCCCGCTCCGCGTTGACACTATGTACAAAAGATATCGCTTTGCTGGCTCGAGCGGAAGACTTCTCGAAGAGTTTTTAGATCGAAACACAAGACGATTAATCTGGGTGAGTGGACAAAACTTCATTCTCTGTTTCTTGCATGCCTTAATAATGAATCCAAGTTTTTGTAATGCTTGTTGCTAAGTAGAGAATTTTCGCATAAGAATGATAGGACGAGAACTTGTTTTCTTTACTGGAGAACTCAAATGCTTGTCTAAATGAGATAGATCCCTTGCCATGCTAAGTCAAGATCAAAATGTTGCATGCTAAGTTACAAGAACACCGCTATCGAATGAACCCTTGCCATGCTAATAAGAAGAGTAAAACAAATATTTGAACATGTCCTTGTATTGTATGATAAACAAGAGTAGAACTACATGCTTGTTTATAAGATAAGAGAAGAAATATCGTCATGCTTGTTAGATAGAGATCGATTACATGTTTTCTTGTTATTGTTGCAAGCTAGATTGAATGTATGCTTGTATTGTTACAAAGAGTTAATGGCTTATCTTGGTAAGAAAGAGATTAGAAGCCCGTCCTGATGTTCTGGTCCTACGGGATCTAGGAGGGTGCGACTATTAGATAAGAAAAAGATAGAGATATGCTTGTTCATGTATTGTGCATCATAATAATTTTTATCTGATAGATGTTGCTTGTCATGCATTGGTCTTGAACAACTTGTGCACAAGGTAATAGTCTCTCAAACGATTCTTGGGGCACTAGAAATCGGTCGGTCCGGAAGAGATTGTGAGATCACCCTGATGTTCCTGAAGAATATTTATGTAATATTCATTCCTGAAGAATATTTATTTATAATTAATGAAAAATTACAGAAAAACTCGATAATTCATAATTAAAAATTCTAAAAAATCTAGGTGTTTACAAAGTATGATTGATCAAAGACCATAACCTGGAAGCATTTTCTTGCGTGCATTTATTGCCATGGTTCTCCCTAAGTTTCATGTTGTTTCCTTGTATAATTTTTTTTCCGAATGGATATTCGATTGCTTAGAATCATCACCAACATACATTCTTTCAATGCAATCTAATACTTGAGAAAAAATATTATGATGGAGGAAAATGTATCTTTATCATAAAAAATGCAGGATTTAGCCAGTAACCGGCTGCATGATATTTTGATTGCAACTGAGAATCCCAACGAAGGTCAACAATATTCAAATATGGTGTATTACATTCCTTCTTCCCCTTAAATGCCCTATTTATCGCTTCCTTTGGCATTCTCATACCTTCAAATATGTATCCCATTGCAGGCCTATCATCACTATCAACCATACGCAGGACTTTCACAAGTGGTTCACCAATCTTAACTATCAGCTCACAAGATGTCCAAAATTCATATGATAGAGTCAAAAGTTTGAACTCTTTCCCTTCATCGCAACTTGACCATTTGCTCTCCAACCACTCTCTACACGTCACCATACTTTGTAATGCATCTTTGTGGGTGATAAGACTTTGCAATGTCAAGAAATTAGCTGCAAAACGAGTGAGAGCATGACGGATCAGTTCCCTTCCATTTGTATGTTTTCGCATCAGATTTAACACAAAATTATGATTATAGATAAATTTAGTTATCCTTCTTGCTTGATTTATAACCAATTTCACATCTTCAAATTTATCGAAGTCCTCAAGCATCAAATCGATGCAATGAGCAGCACATGATATTTTCAAATCCAACTGATTACATTACTTCCTTGAAAAGCCCAAACAACAATCATGTAGTTTTTGAATGTGATGTAGCATCAAAAAATAGTTCCAGCTAGACTGTAAACTAGGAAATTAATCAATATTCTGCTCCTTTTATCTGTCCAACCATCAGCCATAATTGTACAACCTCTTAATTTTCATCCATCTTTGAAAGTTTCTATGAATTCTTTTACCTCTGTAACAGTTTTTTTCAAAATGGAAGTTCTAATATCATGATATATAGGACCTTTATAGCCTGGACCAATATTAGCCACAGCATCAATAATAGGTTAAAAAAAAGGTGAATTAAGGGAATTGAAAGGCATACAAGCATTATACATCCATTTGCCAATAGTCGAATGTGCTTCTAAAACTAGATTATTGGTGGCCATAACACTCTTAATTCCATGTTGTGAACCAGGAGTAGTTCGTGTAGCAAATAAACTTTTCATCCCTTTCTTTGTTTTTGACTTCTTCATTCTTTTAGTTTTACAATTGCTAACAGGCTGATCATTTTCGTCACTTGTTTCCTCATCAAAGGCAACATAATCCATTTCAATATCATTTAATTTTCTTTTCTTTTTCTCAACATTGTTGAGACTACTTTCAATTCGATACCTCACATCTTCAGGAACATGACGACAACCTTTTGCATCACCCCCTTTTATGAGCTAGATGTTCCTTCATCCTATGTATTCCAGCTCCACTATATGTTTTCTAACAATAGTTGCATTTAAGTATGGTTCTGCCTCTTCCAGTTGGATCTGCTACTATTTGACAATGCTCCCAAATAATATCCATTTTATCACGAGTTGAATTAGGATTCTCAACAGTAGGATTCACAAATGTAGGAGTTTCATGAGGCTCAGTAGACATTATGCTATAGCAAATGCAACAAGATATTAAGAACCACATCAATATATACTATATTAATTTTAGTACAAGACTACAAACTAAAAATTACAAAGAATTAGAAGAATGAATTATACAACAGTAAGAATACAATGAAACTATAACAAATTAACAAAAAATTAGAAGAATAAATTACACAACAGTAAGAATACTATGAAACTATAACAAATTAACAATATGAGAGAGTAGATGATGTTGTTGTACTCATTCTCTCCTCTCAGCTTTCATCAAAATTTTAAAGGCTTCAGACTTTCAGTTGTGGGAAGCTTACATTAATTGTTTCTCTTTATGATTCTTTGTTTTGATCATAAATCTGACTTTGTAGTTCTCTAAAACAAAAACCAAAATATATCTTAAGATGAAATGTTACCTGATATAGATCAAAAATTGTAGAAGATCCCCTTGTTCTTCTATTGAATTTTAGAAAAGTTGTGAAGATGAGAGAGTTGGTGAAGGGGAGAAATGGAAGTTCTTCCATCTTTAATTGGAAACTAGGGCTAGATAAAAGAAAAAGTGACAGACCCTCTTATGATTTTTTTCTAACTAAACCGGCCGGTTCAAGTGAAATCTGGTTCAGCAGTTTCACCGGTTAAATCCCGGTTCAGTTAAAAACCATCGCTTCTTAAAAAAAGAACGGTTCAAGTCATACTAGACCGATTTTTTTGCCAAATCCGGTCCGATCTGGTCGAACCGATGGTCTGGTCCGGTTCGGACAACATTGGTCGCAAGTAGCGACTCAAAGAGACGTCATAGCGATAATGTTGAAAAACATAGGAGACTGCAACTTACGACGTTAAACAAAGTCAATAATATAGCAACATCAGTGAGAAACGTCACGACAATATCATAGGATGTAGAATGGCATTGTTATGGGGTCGTTATGTGTTATATATTGGAGTTGCTAGACGTCACTAACCAGCTGAATTTTTTATTTAGTCCCCCCAACTTCTCGATCATCTCTCTCTCTCTCTCTAAATTAAATATGCTCTCCTCTCTCTCCTCACTCTCGACTGATCAACCTCTTCATATGTGCGACGCTGCCCTCCTTCTCCACCTACTTTGTGTCGATTCGTCTCTCTTGATGCTCCCAAAGCTGTTGCCCTAATTCTCTTGACGTTGTCCCATCCCTCTCGATCAGGTCTCCTCTTTCTATTCCTCCAAAAAATTGGGATTATGCTTTCTATTAAATAAAAAACTAAACTAGGGTCTGGGATTCCCATGAGTTGCTAAAAAAATAGGACATAAACCCTAAGGAGGAATGGTGCTAGAGTATAATCCCTAAATCTTGACCACGTCCTATGGGACATGTATTGGAGACAACTTGGACACTCTAAAAACATATATATGGATAGACGCGATACCAATACAAAATTTAAGCACAAGTTAGGTACAGTAACTAGTCACCAATACTGCAAAACATGGACACGGATGGGATACTTGAACTATATGGATAAGGCTACGAACACTTGCATGCATGATAAATATTTGGATGCCGTTTTCAGAGTCCTGGTTTGCCAGATTATTCTAATGGATGTTACAATGTTCGGGTTATAGCAGAACTTCTAATTTGAGTGCTTCGATCTCAGGGATCGAAAAGTACAAGTTGTACTAAAATCTCTCTCAAATCAAGAAACGTTCTCCTATGCCCAGTGTTGTCAAAACCGGACTGGACCGACGGTTGAACCGGTTCGGATCGGATCTGGGAAAAAAAAATCGGTTCCGTCTGATATGAATCGGATTTTTTAAAGAATCGACGATTTTTCTCCTGAACTGGGGTTCAACCGGTGAACTGGCCGAACCGGTCCACAATTGAACATGCCATTTTGGTTTTTTTTTTTTTTTTTATTATAAAAAAACTCAAAAATGTTTATCATATGGAATTTGGACTATTTGGTAATTTGTTTGTTTTTGAGAGACCTTATTGTTGTAAAACCAAACCAAATCAGACATAGTAAGAACCAAAACAAACCAAACCAAACCAAAGCAAACCAAACCACGAAGTAAATGTGGATCTCTTATATGATTTGGTTCTCTTAATGGGCCTATGGGAATCCGGTTGAACCCCGATCCGACCTATACCAAAGATATATTTTGGGTTCAATGATCGGTCCGGTTTTTAAAACATTGCCTAAGCCATGTTACTCCTTAATACTAACAAGCGAAGCAATGGAGAAGTCTCTCCTCTCTCCGATGAATCTTCCTGTCCCATAGTTTCAAGTTTCCTGAGCTCTTCTGAGGTAGCTAGAGATATATAGTAAACAATACAACACTTTGTAGAGAAGATCTTTAATTGACTATTAAGCAAAAGTAAGGAGAAGAAAATTTGGAGTGGGAACTAATTAAAATTGTAAGGAGAAGAAGAGGGGCTTTATGCATCTATTGGAGAGAGGAGGGTTTCTCTGTGAGGCGCCCAAGTGCATACAATCTCCCTCGATTTGTAGATCTTTTGCTTCGTGGAAGTCTTAGAAGTGAAGTTGTAGAGGACGAAATAGTTGTTAGAGAACTTGAGCAAAATCTCCTTCCCGCCGTTCCAAACGGCCGGCCAAAGGAATGCAATGACCGATACAATTAGATGTATTCATAGATGTCCTTATTTCGTGAACCGAGATTGTGTACTGTTTGATCCATTGCGTAGTCTTTCAAATACCACATCTCCATCTGCTCCCAGTTCGATTGGCAGTAGCCCAAGCTGCTTTCTCCCATCCCCATCTCCATCTCCACGAGATGATGAAAGCAATGCCGTCGATGTAGCCGAGAGATGGACATGCTTCTGAACTTTTCGGAAATCGTATCGAAAACTAGTATCCCGGGGTGATCAAGAAGAGGAGGCCAATGTAAGTTTCCACGCAGTGCAATCTGCGCACAAGCTCGTGCACGAAGAGCATGCCGGGAGAATATAGCGCAGGACGCTTCTATCGGCCCCCAAACTCTACTCGTTCCTCCGAGGCCAAACACTTGGTATCCTTCAGAAGCCAGAGGACCATCGAAGTAGTCCATTGAGTGATGCTGCAGCAGCCTGTACTCTCCAGTCGGAGGGTGGAGGTAGAACGCGTGGAGCAAGGTCAGACTGTGCGCAGTCCCTTTGACGACGCCGATGCAGTCCTTGGTGAGTATATTGCATACAAGATAGTTGGTCCTGGGGCTGGGGTTGTACTTGAAACATAACATCCCGTCGCAGGAAGCTAACAACGAAAGATCGGAAAATTTGCTATTTTTTTCGGTCAGCTCCGTCGGAAGGGTCTGATTCTCTAGAACGACTCTTTTGGCCAGCTTGCTGTGGTTGAGTTGATACATGCCGCGAAAATGGGAGGACAGGATGATGCTTGTCTCGCGCGCTCGACGCGCATGGCTGAGTACAAAGCTCGTGCTCGACGTCAACGAGCGCCACGACCTGCAGACCGACCGGAGAACGAGTATCGTTCTCGCCGGCAGCGTTGCGAAGATCAGAGAGAGGACGTCGACGTCGGGGAGCATAGCGATGCCGCTCGTACCGGTGCCGGTGCAGAGTCTTCTCAGCATTTTCTTCGCCCTTTTGCGTTTTGTTGTCGTTTGCGACGCACGCAATTCTCTGGCACTGGCTCTCTTCATGTTCTTCGCTCTGCCGGGACAGATGCTTCAAAATACAATAGGATTAGGTATTTTGTCCGTGTCTTCGTGTATATATGGTATCGCATCATATTGGTATCATAGCAACTTTTTATTCAAAACATATTAACTTACAAAAAAGAGAGCAAAAGAAAACCTTGTAGCGCCGCGCCGGAACCTTTTGTTATCGTTGGTATTGTCTGTTGTTGTTTTCTCCTTAAATTTACATCCAAGCAAATTGTTCAACAAGAATAAAACATAAGTTAGCACTGGATCAACGAAAATCCATATGAAATTGAGAAGGAAGAAGATGTACTAACCTACAAATATGAAGAAATCCATACCAATAGAAAAAGTGAAAGTCCTGATCAACAATGAATCTCTCTCATGTATATCTATCCCTCTTCTCCCAATATCTTCCGGAATTTTTTTTTTTATATAGTAAATGATTTCTCAATTTCTGATATTGTTTCAATATATCTTTTATAGATATTTCTATATATTTTTTCAGTTGTACATATCTTTTATAACATTCTATCTATAATACTTTCTCTCCTAATTTCTTTCATGATTTTCTCTCTATACCAATTTTGCTGTTTCTGTTTCTCTCTCGTAAATTCTCTCGGCTCCAATTTTGCTGATAATTCCTAATTTATGGGTCTCCTAATTTCTATTGTGATTCTCTCTCTGTGTGTATTTGCTCTCTCTCTCTCTCGATAATTATCTCTGCGTCATTTATAATTTTTTACATAACACTAGTAAATAATATATTTTTTTAATATTGATAAATATAGTTTAAATATTTGATGAACTAATTGTCTAGTTCTTTTGGGATTAAGTCACCAAGATTGAGGGGATAATTATTTGTCGAATAATAATTTTGCTGTAATTGACGTCACTTCGAAGATCATTGGTCTTCGGATGAAAATGCTCAATTTCAACTAATTTAGTTGCCAGCAAAATTCTTTCATAAATATTGCGATCTTTTCCTTGGACTAGAAACATATTATTTTTCAGATATTTTTCCTTCAGTTTACAAGGATCATTCATCCATCAGTGGAATGTCAGATTTTTCTAATAAAAGAATTTCTTCTGAATAATTATTTTGGGTAAAAATTGTTTCCACCTCAACTGCATGTTTATAAGAAACATTGGTTTCTTCAATGTCTTGAATCTGTATGCCTCTATTAGAGGTCTTTCCTTTTCCAGAATTCATGAGTCTGGAAACCCATGGCTGCTTCCACTTGTCTCGTCTATTCATGATTTGCAAAAATTTGCCATCTAGCAAATATTTGGTTAGATGCTAAATTTTTAACATTCTTTTCTAAAACAGTTTTAGCAGAACTACAATCAATACGTAATAAAAAAAATTTATTAAGTAAATCATCTTGAAATTTATGTATACATTGAATGATAAAAAGAATTTCTTTCTTAATGGTCGAATAATTAGTCTGAGCATCATTCCATTTTCCTGAATGATATTTCACTAACATTTCTTTATTAGTGGTAGGGTTTAATTGTTTTAGTATACCACCATAACCCATGTCACTAGCATCTGTTAGGGTTTAATTGTTTTAGTATACCACCATAACCCATGTCACTAGCATCTGTTTCTGTAAACCCCCCTAAATTTTTAAATTATTAAATCTTGGATTTTTTCCAATTTTCTGGAATTTTCTGTAATTAAAATCAAGCTTTTCAATTAATAAATGATTTTTAATTAGCAATAAATAATATTAAAATATCATGAAAATAATATTTTTGGGTGTAAAATGAAAAATTGGACTTAGAGTAATTTTTCTGGATTTTTCTGGGCCTCAGACATATTTTTAAATGCCTGAAAACTAATTTATTAATTATTTAAATTAATTAACTATTTATTTATTTATTTATTTATTTATTTATTATTATTATTATTATTTGTATTATTTATTTTATTTTTATTTTTTAGCCTTGGGCCCGGCCCGGCCCAGTGGGCCGAGCCCGTTAGCTGCTGACCCGGCCCAGCCCCGTGCTTAGCGGGTCGGGCGGGTCCGCTCACCCCGATCCACGCCCGACCCGACCCGTCTGCTGTCACCCCCCCCAACCCGTTCTCCCACGACCGGGCGATTCCGCCGCCGGCGCCGGAAAACGCGCGCGGCCACGCCCTCCGCCACGTCCGCGCCTCCCCTCCGTTTCTTCCGCCCTCGACGCCCCGGCCTTCCCCGCCCCGAACCCCTATAAATCCCCTCGCCTCCGCCCTCTTCCTCCCCCACACACCCGAAGCCCTAACCCTAACCACCTAGCTCCGGCGACCCCGACCGCCGTCCACCTCCCTGCGCCGCCCAGCGCAGCGCCGCCGCCCGTAGCCCCCTCCACCCTGCTCCTCTCTCCTCCCCGCAGCAGACCCCGACTCCTCCCCGCTGTTCGAGAGCCGCCGTCGACCCCCGCCGCTCCGGTACGCCGCCGGAGACCTCGCCTGAGCCGCCAGAGCCCCGGCCCGACCTCGCCGACCGACGGCCAAGACCCCAGAGCCCCGGACACGGCCAAGGATACGCGGACACGCAGTGGACACAGCCCCAACCCTAGGCAGGACACGTCCAGGACACGAATCGCGTGTCGGACTCGGTTCAAAACCCTGGTTTCTCGGTCCCCTTCAGGTATGTGTAACTTTCGCCTCGTAGCTCCTTTTTCGATTCCGCAAATTGCGTTGTGAAGCCTGTATGATCCTCTCGGTGTCCGGACAAATTGTTCGGGATATCGCGTCCTGTGGTGATCGCACACCGCGATCCAAAAACAGGAAAAACCAGACCCTGTTTCACCCCGGAACCGAGTACGTCCCGCCAAACGGGACGACTTGGTCGCGTGCGGTCTTCGCAGATACGTACGCACCGTCGATACGGACGTGTGAGTCTTCGTGGAAGCTGATTCGGGTGTGCGTGCACACCGGAATCAACGCGTATCCGCGGACATCGCCCCGTATCCGCCTTTTCGGCAATTCACCCTAATTTCGTGTACACTCGTCGGATCGAGACGAAACTTGCGCCATCGGACTCGTAGCGTTACGCTGGTCCTGTGGGTCAAGTTTGGTTCGATTCTGAGAACGTTGACGAAATCGCGTGTCGTGGGCCCCACAGGCCCCGCTCGACGGGCGATTTTGTGTTCGGCTCATCGGAATCCAAATCTGGAAGTTCCGTTGGGTTCGTATCAGCGTTCCTGACCTGTTGACACTAAGTTTGGTGAATTTGGAGACTTTTGACCCGGACACATTTTTCGGTGCAAAGCGGGCCCAACGGCGGACCCCGTTTTGACCCGAAACTGCCGTTTTTGCCCTTGTCTCCAAATCGGACCCAAGGACAGGCGTTTCTAGCTATTTGACATCTTCTGAGCATGATGGTAATGTCTGTTTCAGCTTTTGGACTCACCTCTGGACTTTTCTTCCAAGAACCTAATTAATCAGATCCAAACAACAGGCAAGTACCTGCACTTCAAGTTAATCTTTATATTGTGATAATTAAATTTCCTGCTCCACTAGTACTCTTGTTGATTACACGTAGTGTTAGAATACTATATTTCATGTCTTGAATATTGGAATTCATGTCTTGTTTTTCATGTCGGGTGGGAGAATACTGAAAGGCATGTAGTTACCCTTCCCCTTGCCGTGAATAATAGCTGTTGGTACACGACTGTCCATCAGCCGGATCCCGATTACTCGTGACTAATAGCCGTTCATGACGGCCGGATTAGCCTTATAAACCCCTGCATGCCAACTAAGTATTCTAAAAACAAACACAAGTTTCATACAGATAACTTCAGGTCATGTTATATTCTTGCTGACTGTGTAGTTTCTTTTCCTGCTCGTTTACTTCTGTTTTCTCATATTCCTGTTTATAGTTTTGACTCTGAAATATTAACATTCTTTTATGCAGTTTCCTTAACATGATATTCAATGTTTAATTGTCATAAATATTTAGTTTAACATTGTTGTGCACTGTGTACTTTGCTCCTTTCCTGACTGGATCTGTTGATTTAGGCGATGATGAGGATCTTGTCCCTACTTATTATGGTCCTTATGAGGGTACAGATAATACCTATGAGGAGCCAGAACCCACACAGGAGACCCCTGCTGCTGAGTAGCTAGTAGCAGCTATCTTTCATTTCTATTTCTTATCTTATTTATCGGGTTTGTCCCCGATTTCATTTGAAATTCCTGTATTAAGAATTTGAATTTGTTGTCACATTCATTTCAGTTGCAAAATTTAAGTTTCTATTCTCATTATTATCTTGCCTATGTTAAATTGTGAATGAGTTAGACTAGTTAGATGGATTGACCTAGACAGCGTACTACCGCCGACTCTGCGGCGTAGGCTGGACGTACCCACGTACTCGTGCCCGAACTACCGGGTGCGGGTCGTGACACGTTTTTATGGTGGCCCATGCAGGTCCTATCCTCAAATAGGGTAATACCCTAGGACAGGGTATGGAATAAGATTGAGGATTCTAGGAAAAGCTCATTCACAGTATAGGATTCTTATTTCAATTCCTGATATCATTTTGCTCAATTTTTCTATCGCCTTTGATTTCCAAGTATTCTATTCTGATTCTCCTATCCCTTAATCTTTCAGAATGGTCCAGACCAGGAACACAATAGGAGGCACATCAGAACCAGCGGAGCAGAATGTGCCCGAGACTCTTGCACTCCCACCGCCTCCATCTGTTCCGGCAGTTATGCTAGATGGGGCACAACTACTTGGAGTGTTCCAGGGATTGGTGGAATCCCAGAAAGAACAGACTGCACTTCTGCGGACCAGCCTCTCAGAAGCTATTAAGCCCCAGGAGTCGCCACTCAAGAGGCCAGGAAGTGCCAAAGACTTCAAGAACCTTAGGCCTCTGGAATTTTATGGAACTGAGGGCATTCTCTACGCTGATGAGTGGATAGAGAATGTCGAGAGACTCCTGAAGACTGCCCGGGTTCCCGATGATCTCAAAGTGGAATCCGCAAGCCTGCAACTGTTCGACATTGCTCGAATCTGGTTCAGAGATGAACCCCAACTATCTGCTCCCGACATCACCTGGGAGGACTTCAAGAGGCTATTCAAGGAGAAATTTTATCCCGAAGTGGCTCGGGAAGCTCTCGAAAGCCAATTCGAGAGACTGGAACAAGGTAACATGACTGTTGATGAATATACTGCCGAATTTAGCAGGTTAAGCCACTTTGCGGAGTACATGGTTCGTACCCCGGAGGACAGAGCCCGAAGATTCAAGAAGGGGCTATCTCCGGATATTCGTCTCGCTGTCACCACCAGCCGAGCTCGCACCTATGAGGAAATCCTGAGCGTGGCACAAGGCGTCGAGAGAGATATGGGGCACAAACTGAAACGAGAAAGAGATACCGGAAATGCGGGACCCAACAAACGCCCTTTTCAACAACAACAACAGCAGAGGGCCCCGCAGCAAAATCAGCGTCCTCCCCCTCGAGCTCCAGCACCCCAGGCTCAAGGACAGAACCAGCGAGCTCCCCCTTGCAACTATTGCCAAAAACCAGGCCACACTTGGCAAGACTGCAGAAAGAGGCTAGGTGCTTGCCTCTATTGTGGTTCCCCAGCACATCAATTGAGGGATTGTCCTGCTGCTCAAGGACGTCCAGCTGCACCAAAGGCTCCAGTCCAGGCCAGGCCCCCAGCAGTACAACAGAGGGGACCCCCACTTCCAACACAACAGCAACGCTTTGCTCAGCACCAGCAGCAACAGAGGGGTGCACCGCAGCAAGGCCGTGCTTATGCAATGACTCTGGAAGAAGCTGAGGCCACAGCAGACGTGATCACAGGTTCTGTGCTTATAAATTCAATACCAGCTATTACTTTATTTGACTCTGGAGCTTCTCATTCATTCATGTCAGTAGATTTCCTTATGAAGCATAGCTTAACCACTAAACCCCTTAGGAATTGTTATAAGATCATTACCGGTGGAGGAATCATCCCGGTTAGTGATGCCTGTAACAATTGTCCTATTACATTATGTGGAAGAGAACTGTATGCTAGACTACTTGTAATGCCAGTGCCCAGTTTTGACATTATACTGGGTATGGATTGGTTAAGTCAACATCATGCCACAATAGACTGTCACAGAGGCAGTGTAATCTTCAGACCCCCTGGCAAGCCAGAATTTGAATTTGCTAGAGGTTCTAGAGAAATGGATAATAACATAATTTGTGGAGCCCTAGTAACAGAAGAATTGCCACCTATCATCTCTGAATACCTTGATGTCTTCCCTGAGGACTCCCAGGCTTACCCCCAGACCGAGAAGTTGAATTCTCCATTGACTTAGTGCCTGGAGCAGCACCAGTATCTCAGAATCCCTACAGAATCAACAAGAATGAGATAATAGAACTAAATGAACAAATCAAAGAGCTAGAAGACAAAGGTTTCATTAGGTCTAGTGTCTCACCTTGGGGAGCTCCAGTATTATTTGTGTCCAAGAAGGACGGAACATCCCGAATGTGTATTGACTATAGGGCCTTAAATGCCTTAACAATTAAGAATAAGTATCCCCTGCCCAGGATAGATGACTTATTTGATCAGTTGAGTGGAGCTCGGGTGTTTTCAAAGATTGATTTGAGGTCTGGTTACCACCAAGTAAGGGTGAGAAAGGAAGACATCCCTAAAACTGCTTTCAATACCCGGAACGGACATTACGAATTCTTAGTGATGCCGTTCGGGTTGACGAATGCACCAGCAGTTTTTATGAACCTAATGAACAGAGTTTTCCAGCCATACCTAGACAAATTTGTAGTGGTCTTTATTGACGATATTTTGATCTACTCCAAGACCCCCGAAGAACATGAAGAACATTTGAGGCTAGCATTGGAGACTTTGAGGAAGGAAAAGCTTTATGGAAAATTGTCTAAATGTGCTTTCTTTCTAGACAAAGTAGAATTCTTGGGACATGTTGTGACTGGAGATGGAATAGCAGTAGACCCTAAGAAGATAGCTGCAGTAGAATCCTGGCCCACTCCAGACTCTGTAGCTGAGATTAGAAGTTTCCTGGGACTAGCTGGCTACTATCGGAAGTTTGTGAAGGACTTTGCTAGAATTGCGGAGCCCATGACAAAATTAACAAAAAAAGATGAAGAGTTCACCTGGACTGATGAATGTCAGCATGCTTTTGAGGAATTGAAGAAAAGACTGACTACTGCCCCTATTCTGACCTTACCTTCTGGAACCGGAGGTTTCGCTATTTATAGTGATGCTTCTGGAAAAGGTCTAGGTTGTGTATTGGAGCAGAATAAGAAAGTAATAGCATATGCCTCTAGACAGCTTCGACCATATGAAAAGAATTATCCAACCCATGATTTAGAATTGGCAGCTGTCATTTTTGCTCTTAAACTTTGGAAGCATTACCTTTATGGAGAAAGGGTGGAAATATTTACAGACCATAAAAGTCTAAAATATATTTTCACTCAGAAAGAGCTAAACATGAGGCAAAGAAGGTGGCTGAAACTAATGAAAGACTTTGATATCACTCTTCAATACCACCCTGGGAAGGCAAATGTAGTTGCTAATGCTCTAAGCAGGTATCCTATGGCGATGTACTTGACTATGGACAGACACCTGCTGGAGGACTTGAAAAGTTTAGGTATCGAAGTAATTATCCCAGGAAAAGAAGGCCAAATGATGAACTTGCAGATTCAGTCTACTCTAATGGACAAGATCAAGGAGACTCAGTTTCAAGACGAAGGCCTGCGAAGCCTTCGAGGTCAAGTACAAGCTGGATTAGTAGAAGAGTTCAGAATTCATGAAGATGGATCACTGAGGCATGGCGATAGATTATGTGTACCTCAAGGAGACATAAGAGAAGAAGTTATGCAAGAGGCGCACAGATCGCAGTACTCTATACATCCAGGATCCAACAAGATGTACAAGGACCTGAGGACGCATGTTTGGTGGCATGGCATGAAAAGAGAAGTAGCCAGGTTCGTATCTCGTTGTTTAGTGTGCCAGCAAGTTAAGGCTGGAAGACAACGACCTGGAGGATTGCTTCAACCATTACCCATTCCGGAGTGGAAGTGGGAACACATTACAATGGATTTTGTTTCCGGACTTCCGAGGACACCTAGTGGAAAAGATGCAATCTGGGTGATAGTAGATAGACTGACCAAGTCTGCATATTTTCTACCTTTCAAAGTGGGGCTATCTACAGAGAAGCTGGCAGACTTATATATCAGACATATTGTTAGGCTGCATGGAGTTCCAGTAAGTATTGTCTCCGACAGAGATTCAAGGTTTACCTCTCACTTCTGGAAGAGCTTGCAAGCCAGTTTGGGGACTCAACTCAAGTTCAGCACAGCTTATCATCCCCAAACCGATGGGCAATCGGAACGTACAATCCAGACCCTTGAAGATATGCTCCGTACTTGTGTTCTGGATTTTGGAGGATCATGGGAAGACTATTTACATCTGGTGGAGTTCTCTTATAATAACAGTTACCAAGCCAGCATAGAGATGACTCCATTTGAAGCCCTGTATGGCCGAAGATGTCGTACCCCGCTATCATGGGACGACGTTGGAGAAAGAGCCCTACTGGGACCAGAGATGGTGATCGATTCAGCTGAGAAAGTAAAGCAAATAAGGGACAGACTTCGAGTGGCTCAAGACAGGCAACGACATTGGGCAAATAGCCACCGAAGGCCCTTGGAATTTGAGGTAATTAAATTTATGAAATTCAAGTCAATTTAAATATTTTGCTTATGGAACTAAGACTTGATTGTGACTTTATTAAAGGTTGGAGAGCTGGTATTCTTAAAGATTTTCCCGACACGTGGCACCATTAGGTTCGGAAGGAGTGGAAAACTCAGCCCAAGATTCATCGGATCTTTTGGCATACAGGAGAAAATCGGAGAAGTAGCATACCGTCTGGCATTGCCACCCTCTCTGGAAGGAGTCCATAACGTCTTCCACGTGTCGCAGCTGAGGAAGTATGTGTCAGACCCCAGCCACATTTTGGATCACTCAGAGCTCGAAGTAGGCCCAAGTCTGACTTACCAAGAGCAACCCGTGGAGATTCTGGATCGCTCGGAGAAAGTCCTACGGAACCAGGTTATCTCCCTGGTTCGCGTAGCTTGGAAGCACCATTCTCCCGGCGAATCCACCTGGGAGCGAGAAGACGAGATTAGAGAGCGATATCCCTATCTTTTTTGAACCCTGAGGTGTATTTTATTTCTCGGCCTTTTCTTTTCGTGCCTTGTTATCCTTAAATTTCGAGGACGAAATTTTTGTAAGTTGGGTAGGTTGTAAACCCCCCTAAATTTTTAAATTATTAAATCTTGGATTTTTCCCAATTTTCTGGAATTTTCTGGGAATTTTCTGTAATTAAAATCAAGCTTTTCAATTAATAAATGATTTTTAATTAGCAATAAATAATATTAAAATATCATGAAAATAATATTTTTGGGTGTAAAATGAAAAATTGGACTTAGAGTAATTTTTCTGGATTTTTCTGGGCCTCAGACATATTTTTAAATGCCTGAAAACTAATTTATTAATTATTTAAATTAATTAACTATTTATTTATTTATTTATTTATTTATTATTATTATTATTATTTGTATTATTTATTTTATTTTTATTTTTTAGCCTTGGGCCCGGCCCGGCCCAGTGGGCCGAGCCCGTTAGCTGCTGACCCGGCCCAGCCCCGTGCTTAGCGGGTCGGGCGGGTCCGCTCACCCGGATCCACGCCCGACCCGACCCGTCTGCTGTCACCCCCCCAACCCGTTCTCCCACGACCGGGCGATTCCGCCGCCGGCGCCGGAAAACGCGCGCGGCCACGCCCTCCGCCACGTCCGCGCCTCCCCTCCGTTTCTTCCGCCCTCGACGCCCCGGCCTTCCCCGCCCCGAACCCCTATAAATCCCCTCGCCTCCGCCCTCTTCCTCCCCCACACACCCGAAGCCCTAACCCTAACCACCTAGCTCCGGCGACCCCGACCGCCGTCCACCTCCCTGCGCCGCCCAGCGCAGCGCCGCCGCCCGTAGCCCCCTCCACCCTGCTCCTCTCTCCTCCCCGCAGCAGACCCCGACTCCTCCCCGCTGTTCGAGAGCCGCCGTCGACCCCCGCCGCTCCGGTACGCCGCCGGAGACCTCGCCTGAGCCGCCAGAGCCCCGGCCCGACCTCGCCGACCGACGGCCAAGACCCCAGAGCCCCGGACACGGCCAAGGATACGCGGACACGCAGTAGACACAGCCCCAACCCTAGGCAGGACACGTCCAGGACACGAATCGCGTGTCGGACTCGGTTCAAAACCCTGGTTTCTCGGTCCCCTTCAGGTATGTGTAACTTTCGCCTCGTAGCTCATTTTTCGATTCCGCAAATTGCGTTGTGAAGCCTGTATGATCCTCTCGGTGTCCGGACAAACTGTTCGGGACATCGCGTCCTGTGGTGATCGCACACCGCGATCCAAAAACAGGAAAAACCAGACCCTGTTTCACCCCGGAACCGAGTACGTCCCGCCAAACGGGACGACTTGGTCGCGTGCGGTCTTCGCAGATACGTACGCACCGTCGATACGGACGTGTGAGTCTTCGTGGAAGCTGATTCGGGTGTGCGTGCACACCGGAATCAACGCGTATCCGCGGACATCGCCCCGTATCCGCCTTTTCGGTAATTCACCCTAATTTCGTGTACACTCGTCGGATCGAGACGAAACTTGCGCCATCGGACTCGTAGCGTTACGCTGGTCCTGTGGGTCAAGTTTGGTTCGATTCTGAGAACGTTGACGAAATCGCGTGTCGTGGGCCCCACAAGCCCCGCTCGACGGGCAATTTTGTGTTCGGCTCATCGGAATCCAAATCTGGAAGTTCCGTTGGGTTTGTATCAGCGTTCCTGACCTGTTGACACTAAGTTTGGTGAATTTGGAGACTTTTGACCCGGACACATTTTTCGGTGCAAAGCGGGCCCAACGGCGGACCCCGTTTTGACCCGAAACTGCCGTTTTTGCCCTTGTCTCCAAATCGGACCCAAGGACAGGCGTTTCTAGCTATTTGACATCTTCTGAGCATGATGGTAATGTCTGTTTCAGCTTTTGGACTCACCTCTGGACTTTTCTTCCAAGAACCTAATTAATCAGATCCAAACAACAGGCAAGTACCTGCACTTCAAGTTAATCTTTATATTGTGATAATTAAATTTCCTGCTCCACTAGTACTCTTGTTGATTACACGTAGTGTTAGAATACTATATTTCATGTCTTGAATATTGGAATTCATGTCTTGTTTTTCATGTCGGGTGGGAGAATACTGAAAGGCATGTAGTTACCCTTCCCCTTGCCGTGAATAATAGCTGTTGGTACACGACTGTCCATCTGCCGGATCCCGATTACTCGTGACTAATAGCCGTTCATGACGGCCGGATTAGCCTTATAAACCCCTGCATGCCAACTAAGTATTCTAAAAACAAACACAAGTTTCATACAGATAACTTCAGGTCATGTTATATTCTTGCTGACTGTGTAGTTTCTTTTCCTGCTCGTTTACTTCTGTTTTCTCATATTCCTGTTTATAGTTTTGACTCTGAAATATTAACATTCTTTTATGCAGTTTCCTTAACATGATATTCAATGTTTAATTGTCATAAATATTTAGTTTAACATTGTTGTGCACTGTGTACTTTGCTCCTTTCCTGACTGGATCTGTTAATTTAGGCGATGATGAGGATCTTGTCCCTACTTATTATGGTCCTTATGAGGGTACAGATGATACCTATGAGGAGCCAGAACCCACACAGGAGACCCCTGCTGCTGAGTAGCTAGTAGCAGCAATCTTTCATTTCTATTTCTTATCTTATTTATCGGGTTTGTCCCCGATTTCATTTGAAATTCCTGTATTAAGAATTTGAATTTGTTGTCACATTCATTTCAGTTGCAAAATTTAAGTTTCTATTCTCATTATTATCTTGCCTATGTTAAATTGTGAATGAGTTAGACTAGTTAGATGGATTGACCTAGACAGCGTACTACCGCCGACTTTGCGGCGTAGGCTGGACGTACCCACGTACTCGTGCCCGAACTACCGGGTGCGGGTCGTGACAGTTTCAACAATTTTAAACCATTCAGCATTGGCTAAATGTAAACAAGGTAAAATTTTAACCTTTTGTTTTATTGTTTTTACTGCTTCAGTATAAACCTTAGTCCATGGAGCAGAATTTTTTCGTAATCTTTGATATAAAATTTTTGTATCATGTGCAATATTCTTGTAGAATTCAGATACATAATTTAATGCACCAAGAAATTGCTGTAACTGCTTATTATCAGTTATTTCATCTGAAAATTTAGAAGCAAATTCAATACTTCTATCAATTGGATGTATTGTGTTATTGGTAATATTGTGTCCCAAAAATCTTATTTCTTGCTGAAATAGTTTCATCTTTGGGGCAAAAATTACTAATCCATTTTTAATAGCTAAATATTTAAACACATTAAGATGCTTAAAGTGTTCTTCTATTGTATTAGAGAAGATCAATATATTATCTATATAAGATAATATAAAATTAGAGTATTGAATAAATATTTTATTCATAATATTTTAAAATTCTGAGGGTGCATTCTTCAGACCAAATGGCATTATATTCCATTCATAATGACCAAAAAGAACAGTAAAAGCGGTTTTATACCGATCCTTTTCATTAATTTGAATCTGTCAATACCCTGATTTTAGGTCAAGTTTAGAATAAATTCTACCTTTAACTACTCTATTAAGTAAATTTCTTTTATTAGGGATTAGATATCGTATCCATTTCAAAACCTTATTTAGAGGTTTATAATTTATTACGAGTCTAGGTACTCCTTTTTTCAGCATTATTATTTACATAAAATGCTGTGTAACTCCATGGGGAGTATGATTTTCGAATTAAATTTGTCACGACCCACACCCGGAAATTCGGGCACGAGTGCGTGGGTACGTCCAGCCTACGCCGCAGAGTCGGCGGTAGTACGCTGTCTAGGTCATATCCACAGTTAACTAATCTAGCTCATTCACAAATAACATAGGCAAGATAATAATGAGAAACAGATACTTAAGATTGCAATTAAAATATATGCGACAACAGATTCAAATGTTTAGTACAGAAATTCAGAATGAAATCGGGGACAAACCCGATTACTAAGATAAAGAGCAAATAACTAAGATAACTACTGCTAACTACTCCGCAGGAGTAGCTTCCTGTGCGGGAACTGGCTCTGCAACTGTATCACCTGCTGCCTCATAGGGGCCATAAAAGGTGGGGGCAAGGTTCTCATCATCGCCTAAAACAACGGATCCAGTCAGGAAAGGAGCAAAGTACACAATGCACAACAAGATTAAACTAAATATTTATGACAATTAAATTGAGTATCATATTGAGAAAGTTGCATAAAAGAACCAATATCTCAGAGTTAATGCTGTAAACAGGAATATGAGAAAACAGGAATAAATGAGACAGGAAATGAAACTACAATAGTCAGCAATAAATATATCAAGACCAGAAACTATCTGTGTGAACTTGTGTTTGTTTTAGAATACATAGTTGGCATGTAGGGATTTATAAGGCTAATTCTGCCGTCATAAACGGCTATTAAACAGGGAAAATCGAGATCCGGCTGAGGTACAGTCGCGTACCAACAGCTATTAAACATGACAAGGGGAAGGGTAAACTACATGCCTTCTAGTATTCTCCCACCCGACATGAAAAACAAGACATGAACTTCAATATTCAAGACATGAAATCCAGTATTTCTAACACTAGGTGTAATCATCAAGGGTACTAGTAAAGCAGGAAATTAATTATCACAATATAAAGATTTAACTTGAAGTGCAGGTACTTGCCTGTTGTTTGGATCTGATTAAATGTTCTTGGGGAAAATTCCAGAGATGAGTCCAAAAGCTGAAATAGACATTACCATCACGCTCAGAAGATGTCAAATAGCTAAAAATGTCTGTCCTTGGGTCCAATTTGGAGACAAAGGCAAAAATGGCAGTTTTGGGTCAAAACGGGGTCCGCAGGTGGGCCCGCTTTGCACCGAAAAATGTGTCCGGGTCAACGGTCTCCAAATTCACCAAACTTAGTGTCAACAGGTCAGGAACGCTGATATGAACCCAACGGAACTTCCAGATTTGAATTCCGATGAGCCGATCACAAAATCGTCCGTCGAGCGGGGCCTATGGGGCACACGACACGCGATTTTGTCAACGTTCTCGGAATCGGACCAAACTTGACCCACAGGACCAGCGTATCGCTACGAGTCCGATGGCGCAAGTTTTGTCTCGATCTGACGAGTGTACAAGAAGTTAGGGCAAATTGCAAAAAAGTCGGATACGGGACGATGTCCGCGGATACGCGTTGATTCCGGTGTGCACGCACACCCGAATCAGCTTTCGCGAAAACTCACACGTCCGTATCGACGACACACACGTATTTGTGAAGACCGCACGCGACCAAGTCGTCCCGTTTGGCGGGGCGTACTCAGTTCCGGGGTGAAACAGGGTCTAATTTTTTCCTGTTTTTGGGTCACGGTGTGCGATCACCACAGGACGCGATGTCCCGAACGGTTTGTTCGGACACCGAGAGGGTCATACAGGCTTCACAACGCAATTTGCGGAATTGAAAACAGAGTTACGAACAAAAAGTTACACGCACCTGAAGGGGACCCAAAAATCAGGGTCGAGTCGTGTCCGAGTCGTGTCCGACTCGTGTCTGACACAGGGAACCTAGGGTTAGGGTTTTGCTGATTCCGGCGAGGGGAGCTCGGCCGGAGGAGGGCGGAGCGGCGCTGCTGGGGCCGAGGGCGGTTCACCGGGGCTGGGCGGAGCCGGTGGTCGGCGGCGCGCGGCGACGACGCGCCGGAGAGGGCTGCTCGAGGCTGCCGCTGCTGGTGCTGAGCTGCTGCCGGTCGACCGGAGGAAGGAGGAGGAGAGGGGAGGAGGTGCTGGCGGTGCAGGGCGAAGCTGGGCGAGGCGGTCGGCGAGGAGAGGGACGGCGGCGGCGAGGAGGGCGGAGCTCGGCTAGGGTTAGGGTGAGGTGGCTGGAGGAGGAAGAAGAAGAGGGGGAGAGAGAGTTTATAAAGGGGAGGAGGCGGTTAGGGGGAGGCTGAGCACGGCGGGGAAAGGAGGAGGACGTGGCACGGAGAGCGGGGCGAGGGCGCGGAACGCGCGGCGCTGCGCGCGGAGGCCGGCGCTGGACGCGGGCGGAGAGGGGCTGGGGGAGAAGGTCTCCGGGTCGGGTCGGGCGGCTAACGGGTCTGGGCAGACCCGCCCGACCCGCAAGGAAACGGGCTGGGGGGGCTGGCTGCTGGGCTCGGCCCACTGGGCCGGGCCGGGCCCAAAGGAAAAGAAAAAATAAAAATAATAAATAAATATTAATAAATATAATAATAAATAATCAGTTAATTAATTAATTATAAAAATAGTTTTGAGGCCTTTAAAAATAGGTCTGAGGCTCAGAAAAATCCAGAAAAATTATCCTAAGTCCAGTTTTTCATTTTACACCCAAAAATATTATTTTCATGATATTTTAATATTGTTTATTAACAAATAAAAATTATTTAATAATTAAAAGTCTTGATTTTAATTTCAGAAAATTCCAGAAAATTGGAAAAATTCAAGTTTTAATAATTTGAAAATTCAGGGGGTTTACAAAATTCTTATCCAATAATTCTTGGATTTCTTTTTTACATAATTCAAGATATTATTGATTCATTTGACAAGTTCTTACTTTTGTCGGAATTTCCTTCTCATTAAAGGATTCTTCATAAGGAAGAGAAACAATATGTTGTTTTCTATTCCAGAAAGCATTAGGAAGATTGCTACAAGTTTGTAGCTTAAAGTGTTCTTCGACTTGTTTAATTTTATTTTCAATTTTTAATTGTTTTAACTGCTGGGTAATATTTACCTGTGCAACTTCTTCTTTTAAGAAATTAATCTGATTTTCTTTTAGATTAACTTCATTAAGAATTTTGACAATTGGATTAGTTATAAATTCAAAAGTTATTCTCTTGCCTTTATAACAAGTTGTAATTCCTTCTTTATTTATCTCATTAATAGGCATAAGTTTTTTCAGGAAAGAGGTTCCTAGAATAACATGCTGAGATATTTTCTTTACAACTATTAGATGTATAGGAATACATATATCATTTTTACAGATATTTACATCTGTAATTTTGTAAGGAGTAGTTAGTGCTTTATTATTAGCAGCACTAAGAGTTTGAGTAGTTCTTTCACAGTATTTCACTGGGACTACTCCCTCCTTGACACAATTTAAATCTGCACCACTATCAACAAGTGCAATTAAATTGGTTATATAATACTCATTATTTATGAGCAGATTTATTTTAATATACCATTTATGGGTAATAAATAAATCCATTTTTTGTAGGAAATTATTTCCAACAACTTCTTCCTGATTTTCTCCCTCTTGTTCATGAAACTGAGAAGAACTATCTGAGGATTTACCGGTTTCAATTGATCTGGTGATATTCCTAGATATATTATCTAGTTCAAGTTTATCCAATATCTTTTGGATTTGTTGATCTTGATATTTTAAAATTTTAATCTCAATTTTCATAGTCTTTATTTCAGACTGAAGATCCTGTATAGTAACAGGTTTTAGTTGCCTACTTTTATATCTTGAAATAACTTCAGCCATATTATAAGCTTCAGTAGGACTTTGAATAGGAGCATTAGAACTTTCTGTCTCTTCTCCAATAAAATCAATAATTTTATTTTTAATTACAGGATTAATAATATCATTTTTCTCATTAAGAGTTAAGGTATTAATTGATAACCCATTCATTTCTACTATAGATTTATAGTAGCTTCAATAATATTGTCACTAAGAGTTTGCTGATAATTCCTAATTTATGGGTCTCCTAATTTCTATCGTGATTCTCTCTCTATGTGTGTATTTGCTCTCTCTCTCTCATTAATTATCTCTGCGTCATTTATAACTTTTTATATAACACTAGTAAATAATATTTTTTTAATATTGATAAAAATAGTTTAAATATTTGTAAATTAATATTTGTTATATATATGTTTATTGAAAAATTATATTTATAAATTTTATTGATATTACTAAAAAATTTAATAAAAAATTAAATTATATTAAAAGAGTTTAAAATTTGATTTGAATATATTTAAATTTATATATATATATATATATATATATATATATATATATATATATGTTGGTAAAATTGTAGATATATGTTTAGATATAAAAAATTAGTTTAAATATATTTTGAATATTGAATATATTTTTATTTGGATTTGTTATATATATCTTTATATATAGGTAATTATAATAATTTTAAGATGTTTCTACATAAGAGAAACACGTACAGTTAGATTTTTTTTTTTGAGTGTTTTAATTATTAATTTGTTGAGTATTTATTTACGGCTTAGTTTGAGCCGTCTAGAAACTGCTTAAAACATACGGTTGAAATGTATTCCTATCACTAGTTACATTCACGTGGACATACATAAAAATATAATATTATTAAAATTTTAGATAAATTTTATATTAAAATATTTTAGATATAATTTGAATATATTTTAATTAAAATTTGTTATAAATATATTTTTAGAATTTTGGATATGTGTTTATTAAGATATACACTGTTGTTAAAAAGATTTATAATTTTTTTTTGATATTTTTATTATTTAATGGAGAATATATATACGGTTTGAATGTCTCATTTTTAAGTCGTTTTCAAGCCTCATTATAATAGTAAAGATTATGGATATTTTGGACTCTAACAGAAATATAATCGTCCATTGAGATTATCATTTTTGTTTATTTAGCATTAGCTTAAGAATTTTCTTTCTCCTGATAGAAGTAGAATTTTATTTATAAATTTAATCTAATAATACGGTGTAATTTTCTCCTATTCCTTTGCATTTTTTGTTGTTGTTTACTACAATGTGATCTTCATGTAATTGTCGCCTCCACTTGCTTGCTTGGATATGTAGTATATCATAATTAAAGTGTATCTATTTGGGTTGGGTAGAAATACTAAGTTTATCTTTTTTCTTTTTAATATTTTATTAACTCATATCATAATTGGAATGAATAATTCATTTTTTGTGGGATCGAATTTATTTATCCAGCTCGGATACGATATATCTTTACATTTAGTATAAAATCTATCCATCTCAAACTCTCTAAAGACTAATAATCACTAATATATTATTGAACCAAGTACATTTTTGGCCAAAAAAGAGGTATTTCTTTTCAGGAAAAAAACTTTATTGAATATGTTAAAAACTCAAAATTGATTTAAAATGATGTAGAGATACAAGTTCGAGATACTAGAGAGATGAGACGATGGAGTTCGAATCAGTGTGATTCCTTAGCTCCGTTGACTATCTGACAAGGCTTTGTAAATTAGAAGTGTGCAAGGGCACCAGATAAGCGAGTTCTTCCAATTATAAGGTCTGACTGGGCTAGTAAGTAACATTGGGTCATGTTTTGGGGCCATAATTATTAAGGGGCCTAGCGCAGTCGTCTAAATCGTGGGGGTGGGCATGGGTCGGACCCAAAATTTATAGAACCGAACTTGACTTGTTTTTTGGAAGGGATGGAAGAGGCGGACCAAATTATTTTGGGAACGGGACTGTCCCGACTTGTTTTAAACGGGTCCAGATTCAAACGGATTCTAAATTTCCAAAAAAAAATTGAAGTATTTGAATTTTTTTTCTGAATTTCAAACCGGAGCAACCCGCAGGTCCAAACGAATCTAAACCCTGCTGTTGCTTTCATTTGGATGTATCTGGAGGGAATGAAAGAAGCGAAGTTGTAATATGGTTTTGGAGATTTGTGATATTCTTCCAGTGGAGGTTGTCACCCCCATTAGATTTTGATTGGCATTAATCTTGCTCGTGGTAACTCATTTGTTAGAAATGTTTAAATGAGTTGTTGCATCAGCCTCTATACCATTTCTATGACTTATTAGCAAGAGTTAGATCATTGTATCCCTACATCAAATTGACTATGATTATACTAAGAGTTAATTGTCGAAATAGTACATGAGGAATATAGTATTTGTCAATTTGGTGATTAAATTTTTTTTTTTTTTTGTCGAAATGGTATATGAGCTTTGCATTTTGGTTCAATTAGTGTCTGAAGTATTCGTTGATATTTTTGGATAAAAATTAATAAAAAAATGAACATGTGATGGTCATATGCCCCATTTTTAATGGTTATTTTGTCAAATTTTTGATTTTGGACTATTACTTTTAACAATTTTTAACTATTTTCATCCAAACAATTTTCTTCGAATATTAATATTTTTTTAAAAATGAGAGTTAAAAACCAAAAGCTTGACAAAAGGAACATTAAAAATAGGACAAGTGACCATTACATGTTTATTTTTATCGATTTTTATCCAGAAATACCAACTAAATTTACTTCAGGCGCTAATTGAACCAAAATACAAAAGTCATACACCATTTCGACCAAAATAAAAATTCGATTACCAAATTGACAAATACTACATTCTTTTATGTACCATTTTCCATAATTAACTCTTATATTAATGCCATGCTCTTTTAGAAAGATTTTGAGCCATACAAGTACTCTTCTATACAATGCTGAGAGAACGGTAAGAGGTCAGGTGCACTTTGCATGAGCATTTAGCCTATTTGCAGAGATTGATATTCCCTAATGCCAACATCTGGCAATTCCGCATGGGCAGAAACAATTTATAACAAAACCTAAATAAAGAACCATATTATAGCCTTTTCATCAGTATATGAAAATGGGTATTTTCCTTTTAGTAAAAATATTTTACAAGCTGGACATTATTTGGTGTTCCAAGCACCAAATAATACATATACAAGCATGTTGATATTAAAGGACTACCAAAAACAAAAGTAAAAGGTAAAATGAGAATTTTTATTTTTATGTCCTAATACAACAAATAACATCACATGCATCATCATCAAATTTAGAAACGGGCTGGACCTGGGCCCTGTTTACTTTAAAAAAATATGACCCATCCTGATCCGTTAATGTCACATGACTCGTCCTGTTTCAATTTTAAAATTTTGGAATTGTCTTGTTTGGACAATTTACGGTTCAGGCCGAGTCGAAATCGCGGGTCTTTGAACCTTTGGGCTGACCCTGGAAGATTCTGTCACGCCCCGGTGCCAAAAGTCACGGAACAAGCATGTGACTTGGCCAGCTGGTACTAATCGAACTTGGAGCTTCCACGATTCGTACGTACGTTGTCTGTATAGGTCTCAAGTCCGAGAATCTAATACCAAATATAGGCCAACTATGTCTCATCCACGACAACAAAATCAACTAAACAAGTGGATAATGATGAATGTAAATACGAAAGTTTAAGTTCATCAAGAATGCTAAAAAAAAGTCCGGTGAAGATAAATCCACTACTAGTAAACGAAAAAGATAAAGCTAAGTCCATGTTGAAATAAGCTAAGAAATAATGGAGCCATAAATTGCATTTGAACCCACGTCTGGTACCAGACCATAGAACTATGGATAAACATGCTCGTCTTGATATGAAAAAAAGTCCAGGTCCTCAGAAAGGATGTAGCAAGATACATAAACATGCCAAAATGTAACAGTATAATACGCATACAGAAAATTGGAATTAAAGGTAGACTAACACTATCCATCAACATATAAATGCAGTTAAGAACAATGTACGGGTAATGACTACCTGATCAAGTCGAAATAAACAAAGTAGCTCAAAAGAGAATCTTAGTACAAAATATGTGGGGTAAGTATGACGATGGAGATCGAGCACTGCAACGACTCCTTTACTCCTTTACGCAAGGGTTACCCGAGAATGTGAAGTGGGGGTGGAAAAGAAACTTTCATCGACTGATTTACGCAACGTGATTATTCACAAGCATAAGACGAGAGAAGCAACACTCGCACATGATGTGTCACCTCAAAGACATGTCTGTGTCAGCATCATCATTAACTATTGCTACACTCAAGCCCTCATTCCTCCAAAAAGACAGTCGGTGTTTGAGCAATTGCATTCAACAGTGAGGAAGTAACATATATAAGGTGGCAAAACACATAAACTGGCACTTTTGATATAATACTTACTTCCCTACAACCATTTCAAAGGCTCAACAAAATATAATACCCGGACTTTTGACCCTTACTTCTTTTGTTCATATTCATGTCATTTCCTCTCGTCTCCTTCATCAGATTTTGTAGTACGAAATCTGAACTAAAACACTATATGTAACATTTCTTTCATATGGAGCCTCAAAATTCCATATCAAATTCTAAGAAAATACTGGTCCTACAACTTGTCGTTTCGTATATCAAACACATGACATGAACAAAAGAAAATTAATGTTAAAACTCCTTAACACTACACCAAAATTTTAGAGAACATATAATTTTTAATATGCGCATCCACCCACTACAAAACTACAGCAAAATAGCGACATCATTTTTTGTCGATAAACAGATGTTTTTCGTCGCTAAACAAAAATAGTGACAGATCAGCGATCGAAACTGTCCATCACTATAGCAAATTTCGTCGTTTAAGTTTCATTGCTGATATGTCGCTGCAGCAACAAAATAACGACGAATTCAGCGACAGACTTGTAGCGATGGATTAGCATCAAAATGGTCTGTCGCTATGCCTGCGACGAATATAGGGACATATTGATGACTTTTCTAATATATTTTGTGTATCAAACAACAGCTTAGCAACAATTTTTTTTTTTTTAGTTTTTCGTCACTAAGCCGTCGCTATTCTAGAATTTCTCATATTTTCGTCGCTAGTTTATCGTCCTTCCGTCGCCAATCCATCATTTTTCTGTCGCTAGTCCGTTGCTAAACTTGATTTTTTTTTTCCAGAATCAATTATTTCCTGCTATGCACATACATAAAACAATAAATATATATATATAATAAAATGATCACAGATTCAAGCACATCCACAAAAGTATCCAATCACAGATTCAAACACATCCACACAAATGAGCATGAAATCAAAACATATCCATATACATATAATGTACAAGTCCTACAATTATGAATCCATGATGGTACAAATGTCATAAAAATATAAAAAGTCCAAAAAAACTCAAAATACATCAATATCTCAAGGAGAGGGGGTGGTAGCGACGACGGATGTCGGCTAGCCATGTACTACACCATAACTGTATTAATAATCTACTGTAGCTCCTCAGGAACAATACCAGCTGGAGCAGGAGCACCTCTCTAGTCAGCTGATCTAGAGAGAAGGAATATCCCTCGTATCTATGTTTGTTCCTATTTTTAAACCAATATATATATATATATATATATATATATATATATATATATATATATATATATATATATATATATACACATACACACACACGAGGACACTCCAATTTCAGTAGCTCACGCTAGTAATCCCGTATCAGTGTGACGAACTCCTTAATAGTGCGATCCCCCTGTCTGACGGCTGAGACCTGGGTGGTCAACTGATACTCCCGACCACCACTCGATTAAACAAATTGAGTACTGAAATGGTTCCATAATAAAGTAGCAGAGGGGATATCTTAAGATCTGGATAAAGTGAGCAATCAACAAAAGAAATGATGAAAGTAATGATCCATTCCTAAGTGTCCTGAGCAACAAAACTAGTATTCTGAGTCTCAGCTTTATCATCAATGGCAGGGTCAGAAGGCCTCGGGATAAAACCATCATGACGATCAAGAAGGCGATGATCACGTAGAGTGCTCAGAACTGAGGCGGCCCACTCAGTCCAATCATGAGAAGAAATCAGTGAAAATGTGGTGGAAGTTGGAAGGAAATTTTGGAACTTCTCAGATAAAGGCCATTTTCTTTTTCTTTTTTGTTAGACAACTAGACTAATATGGGGCCTGGACTACACATGGAGCAAGATGGAGGACTCGAACAATAGCCCTCTCCAAATCCATCTAATAAGAACACAATAATCTCCCAATCCAACTAAAAAGGGCCCTGGACTACACAGGGAGAAAGATTTGAGGATTTGAACAATAGCCCTCTCCAAATTCAACTAATAAGAACAAAATAATCTCCAGGAAGAAGGGTCTTTTAACCACCATGGCTGTGGTCTGGAGAAGGAATTAATTATCCAAACAAGACATATACCAAAAGCCAAATAACCACCACCATATGCCCATAAACAAAAATAGCTTTCTTCTTCGGGGAGCGTGTAGCTCAACCATGGAGGGAAGGTTCACTCCATAGATTCCTCAGATCGAAAGCCAAGGCACCATACCAAATTCACGGCTCTATGAAGAAGTTGTGTGTGATGGCTAAGCTTGGGGAAACATGATTGTGGCCAAGATGATGAACAATATGGATCTCTCTGACCGGTCATAGGATTCACAAATCCTAGATTCTGATACCATAAAATAAAATCTATAATATTAATTTTATTAATAGATAATATCAAAAATTATATATATATATATATATATATATATATATATATATATATATATATATATATATATATATATAAACAAACGCTTATGTTGCTAGTTAGAAAAGAAAGAAAAACAAAATTTCATGTCTATTGAGATGTTGATTTCTCTTAGGTCAATGGTTGAATGTTTTATGACAATCCAGCCTCGTTAATGGAATTTCCATCATCTACTCCTTGTGAGTAAGTCCCGCACAAGCCAGTGTTTGGACTAAATGTTAAGGACACTACAAAAATTACTAGATAACAACACACTTTTTGGCAGTTCTTGAATTTTCAAAATTCTGACAATCTTGTGCATATCTATAACTGCCAAAATTCTGACACTCGTAAAAAAAAATAGGACTGCCAAATTTCTTGACAATCCATATAAAATCAGGACGGCCAAAATTATGAAAACTTCAAAAATAATCCACAGTTCTGAATATGTACAGTACTGCCAAAATATATTGCCTCTAGTAATTTTAATAATGAGCTTAACATTTGTGTTCTTTGATTAGTTAGTCATGTTCTTGTACAAATGACGAATTCTCCATTTTCATGCCAACCCTCAAATAAAGACAGTCTACATAGCCATAAAAGTAACTAAACCTGGTGAAAGATTAGAGATACACTAGTAAAAGTTAACCAACGACATCATGAAGATGTTTCTATCTAATTCAATAACATATCTTCTCCTAACTAAGAAAATTTTCTAATCCTCCACTACTCACTTAAGTAGGAAGAGTTTAAGGAGACATAACCAAAAACAAGATATACTTTTCTCCGTAGTGTATGACACGTGGCCCCCGGTCGGTGTGTAGAAAACGCAATGCTTTCGGAAAAGATCATTATACTACGATGATAAAGCAACCCATTTGTTTATACGACGATGTTGATGGTAACTAAACTGTCATTGAACTTGGATTAAATTAGTCACGGGCTCAATATCCACAAGAAAAATCGAACCCGACCCACTTTCTTCGCCAGTCAGCCAATGAGGGTGGGCCCCCAAGGAATCCGAACCACGATGTTGACATGTGTGCCTGCACTTCCCCCAGTTGTGGATAAACCTGGCACATCGGACGTGTACTTTTTGTGATGACGTGGCACGTGAGATGTGTATGGTGCTCTACTACCACATGCTGACGTAAGCTATGGTAAGATATTGTCCTGTGGAGTGACGAAAATGTACTTCTCATTTAGTTAGTGGGTACAGCAGGAGTATGATTAGATCTAAACCATCCCAATTTTCTACCAAATTATTCATTAAATATTTTAGAGAAATTTGCATTTTAAAATAATTCTCGTATATTCAGATTTGCAATTTCATAAAACCTTATTATTATTATTATTATTATTATTTTGTGTCTCAATAAGTTTCGAAATTTATGTTTTGATCTCCATAATATACTTAATTAGTGATTTGATCTTAAAAGCGTCACTAATGTTTCAAAAGTGTCACTAATTATTTTTTTTAATATTTTTGACACCCAAACACTAATTATATATATATATTATGAAAATTCAAACACAAATTTTAAAACTTATCTGAGACTAAAAATCTAAATATCCTTTATTATTATTATTATTATTATTATTATTATTATACAACAAATACTACTCTTTAAAATTCTACTTGATCGTTTCGACGTCATGCATTCATGCAAGGACGGGTCAGAGAAAGGTATACATGAATTTGAACAAAATCAATCTTAACATGTCTAGGTTGTGAACATGAATGGTGAACCACACCAATGTGATGAGACTTTCCTTGCATGTTAGCCATATAATTCATCATGAGTTAACAAGGAAAGAGTTATTGGTGGGCTCCAGACCATCAATTTTTACTCCTAAATATTAGTTCTCAGTCCACACCCAATTTCAGCTCACCAAGATTAAATGCAAACACAGTGACCTACCCCTCCCCCCCCCCCCCCCTCTCTCTCTCTCTCTCTTTCTCTCTCTCTCTCTCTCTCTCTCTCTCATCCAAGCCCACGACCAGTTTTCTTTGGTGTTCTTATTTCTCTCTCTCTGGTGAGGGTGAGGAAAGAAAGGAAAAAAGAAAAAGAATAGCATAGTAGCAGCAACAAGCAACTCCAAGCTAATGTTCCTCTGTCACGTTCCAGTCCTAAAATGTATGGGACCAGAAACATGTCATTGGCCAGCTGGTACGACTTCGTAGGGCTTTCCAATTTAATGAACCCGACGAAGTGTACTTACGCTGACAACAGTCAAGTGATCAAGCTAAATATACATATTTCTAACATATAACAACTAAACTAAATCTCAATCAATAATAAATAAATCTCAAGAAAGAACGGTACACATCATTAGTCTGTAGTCCAATAATACATCCGTTCGAATAGGCCAAGAGAACAATATAGGCCTATAAACACTAGGCTATAAAAGCATAATCATAATGGAAAGTAGAGCATAACCGTAATAGATGAAAGATATGAAGATACCTGCAAAGTGTCCAACACACTATTAGATCAAACATCATCCAACATGCTCAAATAACCTGGAAGGGAACCAGGTCTTCAAAGAGACGTAACATGATACAAAAAGTACATGCCATAATGTAAATACTAAGTAAAGTAAATCAGGATGAACTATCCTTCTAAGTGAATGCAATTGGAGGACAACTTAGTGCGTATGGAAAGTAGGCTAGGCTAGACATATGTTGACGTAATTTACCAATAGTCGTAACTGGCTAATATATGCCACATATGCCCCCATATCAAGGGCCCTTGTGTATGTAATAACAGCCATAACACTTCGAATTAAGAACGCGGTACCTGAATATAGTAACGTTCGTATCTCTCTGAAGAACGCAAAATCTGCATAAATAATAACGTATGTATCGCTTCGAAGAATGCGAGATCTGCATAAATATATAGAGGTGGGTGTCCCATATACCTACTAGTTGTCCTCCCCGTCCAATGCCAAGGTACAAGTCTCAAGTACGACATAGACATATCGTAACTACAATGCAAGTCTCTAAAGAACTATACAACTAGACTAAGTACCATCACACGTGCTACTCGCACCGTGTAATGGGAAGATAGAGAGATGGTAGCTTCGTGATAGTTGAGTGAGAGGTAAACACAAAAAAATAGAAAGACCACAAAGGGAGGGTGCAAGATTTTATGAAAATGGTCAATCCTTTTTAGATGAGTTAGAATTGGAATTGGTTAAAATAGAAAATAATGAACGAGCGTGGAGGTTGAGTTGTTGCAAGAACAACCATCAATATAAAATAGTAAAAATAGAATAAGCATCTTCTAATAATATACACAATTTAATGCAGTACCATAGTAATCTCTTAATGATGAGAAAAAGTATAGGTCAAACTTAATAAAATAAAGGTGGCAAAACTAAATTGTTATTAAAAGTAACAATAAAAGATTCGAAAAGCAAGCTACTTAGTTAGGAATTCATTTAACAGATAGAAAAACAATATTTAACTATAAAAAACTGATATAAATAGTTATAAAATATTTAATAATATTATTAATAAAATTATTAACAAAAATTAGTATCATCAGTATATTTTGAAAATAGGAAACGTCCAAATGAAAATAATGTAAGAATTTTTTTATTTTTTTTATTTTTTGGACGTGATTTTACACCCTCGTCGTTTGCGCCTTCTTCTTAAGTCAGTCACTACATTTCCTTTTTTATTTTATTTTATTCTAATTCTCTTTTTTTGTTTATTATTATTATTATTATTATTATTATTGTCTTTCCTCTTTTAAACTTCTTCCTAGATCTCTCTTTTCATATGTTTTATTTATTTAAATGAATGATTACTTAAGTAATTTAATTTTGTTGTTCCAGATGTACATGTCAAGCATCTCTTATTTTATTTATTTCTGACCTATGTATTTAAATGATAGACTTCAGTTTAACAATCTTTAATTTTTATTTTAACAATATGCAACTTCTAGTTTAACAATTTGGAGCAATAGAAGCAGATATTCTTTCATTGCCCCAGAAGGACTTTAAAGATTTTTCAGTGTTTACTTTAATAGTCGTGCATATACAAATGAGTTCAGATAAGGAAAATATTATAAAGTGTATATTATTTTTATTCAACATTAACTCTTGTTTTCTGTCTTCGTTCTTTGAAAAAAGAAACATGGAGAAGATTTTTTTTTTTTTAAATTCATCCCATGTCATTTTTGTAATGATCCACTCTGCTTAGTTCACCAAGATGATTTAAACAGCACAACGACACTTGGACTTGGAGTTTTTAGCAGTTCGCTTGGATTCCCGCTCGATCGAGACGAGTTCTCGCTAAGGTGGGTGGCTCCAATGAACCTATCTTTGCTTGGGCTGCACACTTAAAAACTGGATGGTACATGCAAGTTCGCTAGGCAATTTACTCATTCATGCTAATAAAGAAATGAACCAACCTGGCTAAGAAAATAAATCTGAATATGTATCATTTTGCATAGATCATGAACATAGAACTTTTACATGCTTTCACTTTTGCAAGTAATAGATTTTCTTATTCCTCATTACGTAGTATATATATTCGCTCTGTGCAATGCATAACACATAGAACATGCCATAATTCTTGTAGAACTTCACGTATATAGTTCACTCAGTTGAGGCAGAAAGACTATCAAAATAGTCATTCCGAGACAAGTAAGAGAAACATGAAAAGTATTCGGGACTGTTGGGTCGCCAAGGCAAATCCCAAACTAGGAAGATGCATCAGATCAAGAACTAAGAGAAAGACTTGAGCGATACAGCTGACCATGCTAACAATATAGCACAGGTAAGAAGGGATGGCTTATAGCGAACTCATTAGCTGAGCTGCAACCATCGTCGTTAAGAATAGATCAAGGATGATATGGATTTGAACAGTACAAAAGATGGAAAGTAAAGAAGAGACTTGCATGGTCATGGACAACTTGTGCACAAGGTGTAGGGTTTCTAGGGACGGATATACCGGGGCACCAGGATTAATCTGACCCGGGCGAAACTATGGATAGTCATGCTAATAGCCTATCACAGGTATGGAGGGAGGGCTTGTAGCGGGCTCGCTACTAGCGTCTATAACCGTTGTCGTCTACCCGGACTATGTCCAAATGGCTTAGGCTAATGACCTTCAATAGATTAGAGGCTCGATTACGGCAATCCGCGTGCGAGCCATTGGACCTTGGCAAGTAACGACTGTACGACACTTTACGTACAGATAGTTAATTGAACCAAGTAATTGATGCACTACACGCAACATGTAACTATGTATAACACACCTGCATAGTCTTTGCATATATATATTTGAGGCAAGAACACGTTCGGAACACACTTAGTTTTCATGCGCTTTTTATTAATTCATGATATATATTGGCTATCTTGGTTTATACTTGGGCAGGGATGGACGATTGGTAAGTTGGTAAGTCACGCCGTATTACTCATATTATATGCAACACTTTATATTTGTAATACTACTAGGCTTCACATCATATGCCATAAAACTGATCCTAAGGCAAGACTAGAAAGATAACATAATAGTTGGTACAGAGAACTAATTCAACGTGTTTGGTTTTGTTGAGTGGGCGAGAAGGCTCCAAACAAGTGCATTCAATGTAGTGATAACCCACCAGAATACTTGCAGGGTGTGGAAGAACCTCGTTTCGTGCAGAGTGCCCTTTGTACGCGCTAAGGTATGGAGTTAACTTCGGAGCCTTGGAGCATTGCGCCCGGAGCTGAAGAACATATACATGACGTAATGTATTAGAACATTGCCTATCAGATCATCCCCAGTTGTAAGCCGCTTGGGACATTTTTTATTATTTCGAGAAAGAGAGCATAAGCGATTTGTAATCTCGTCCTAGCGCCACTTGTAATTCTTATTCAATATTAAAAAAGAGAACTATTTTTCTATATACTTCTGTTGTTTAAAGTTTTGCTGCATTGGGGGCTATCTGTGCGACTCTATGGCTTATCATTTCATTGGCCGTTTTAGGTGCTTGTCTTGCGTGGGCACAACTTAGGCACGAGTGGCATCTTGTCTATGCGAGGACGTTCGGCTCTACGAGGACGGGGCATGGCATTTTGGTATCAAAGAACGGATTTACCTCCTTGGCTTCGTATATATTTCTCAGCCTTGTATTTTGTTCGTAGGTGATAGATGCTCTCTCTTGATGTCTCGTTTGATGTTCCACACAATAAGTCTAGCTATTTTAGTGAATCTCATCGGGTATTTTTGGTTGGACAGGATAATTATACAGAAGACCTTGTTGGCTGAGCAATGAGTATTACATATTGAGACTTTTGTTGGCTTTAGTAAGTTTGTGTGCGGGATTATAATATCGTTTGGACGAGAATGTGTTGGACTCGGTTTATAGAATATTCGGTAACTATCGATAGAGGTGATTTTGGAGAGATAATATTATTGAGGCGAATGCGAAGGATCGTACTTAGATTTTGAGGAACAAATTGGTCGAATGTTTAGAGATGTGAATTCGATTTTAAGGAATGGTTCGATCGGATTTTTAGAAACTGATCGTGTGCGGTTTGAATACGGTTTCAAGGATGTGATGAATGGCTCATTCCCTGAGTGGTGTATGAGACAATCTCGAAAATGATCAATCAATCGAGGATTTTGGGGTACTGATGAGTCAACCAACAATACGATCATGCAAAGCCTTAGAACAAGTATCGTTTAGTTAGTCGTGAATGTGAAGGCTTCTTATAAAGTTTATTCAAACGATTAGAGGATAAGTTGTACAAATCAAGAACAGTATCGAATAAGGAATTCATAATGGTGAAATGAATGAATATCTTGGTTGAAAAAACTTACTAGATCGTACGTGCGATTTCAATTGAATCAATGGAACAAAACTAGAGTTATGATTGAAAACTTGAAGATACAATCAGATTTAGTATGATAGAAAGATAGTGCATATGGAAGTTAGGACTTAGAAGATATGGAAATGAATCAGAAGATTGAGAAAGGATATCGCTCGATAGAATTAAGTTATGTATGGATATTTTTATTTCGAATCAGGATGAGTTGATACGATTGAAGAATCATGTTGCTTGAGGAACATATATAGACGATATCAGATTTGATCTTGAGTTTGGACGAGTCGATCTTGAATTTAGCTTGGAAGATAGTTAGGGATAAAATAAAAATGATGTTAGGCGAAGGAATGATTTTGTTTCGCGAATATATTTGAGGACATTGAAATGCATCGAGGATAAACAAAGTTTGGTTCAAGGATTTTCTAGTTGGATGAATGATAGAAAGATTATCAAGTTGAAACTTTAAACTTAGTTGAATTGAGGAATGCTATATATGGACTACAGATCGATCAAACAATAACGTTGAAGTTCGAACAACTTGGTTGGGCAAATTTTAATGACGGCATGAACGATTATTAGAGGAACACGACTCGCTGAATGGAGAAACTATTAAGGATAGATATTAGATTATATTCAATGGTAAAATAACTTAGTGAATTCGAGGATCGTTCTAACTTATGGTTTGATGCGATAGCGAGTCGATGATACAAGTGAATCGAAAGTGAGTATCAGGATGAGTTAGGCAAAATTGAAAAAAGTTATGCTTGGTGGATTTTATGATCGAATACATGAATTACGTCTAACGACTTATAAATTTGAATCATGATTTGGTGAACTAGGCTTAGAAAAATGGATAGGTAGATTCTATCATATATTTAAAGAGATAGACTATGCAAATTGCTAGCTTGATGTACTATGTTTATATATCAAGGATTTGACGGAATGAACTTACCTTAGAAATAGCTTTGTTGAAACGAACTTGGACCCCGTAAAATGGATATTGCACATGCGGGTAGGATGATTTATTGCTCGATGTTTAGAAATTTGAGTGATACGAGCTTGGGTAGAATACTCTGTACGAACGAACAATAATTTGACCTTAGTTTTAGGTAAAGCGCAGTGCTTTAGAGTGCACATTGTGGATGGTGATCTTGATTTGTAACTTTGACCTAGTGAGCTGACCTAGCGGTTATGTAGACGTTCCTGTATCAAGAGTTGAGTTGTTATGATTGACTTTAGAGTATGGACTGGGTAAGACCATAGAGCTGGGGCAGCAAGTATTAGAGTTAGGACTTGGTTTCGAGGTATACGCTAGAAAGTTGATGTTTGATGCGAATGAAATGACTTATGATATTGAATGTTGGTTACGTGATTTTTAGAAGTTGGACAGATCGCTTATGATTGAAACAAACGATATGGTATCGAGAACTGATCGAATTGGTATTAATATCGAACACATGGAATGTGATCAAGGAAGTTAGGTGGCGAATTAAATCATAATTGAAATTGTGTGCTCAAAAGACGTAATTGATGATAGTACAATACTTGAGTTTGAATTGGATCAGAATTGGCTTGGATTTTGATTGACCCCATTCGAGGTATCGTGGTGATTTCATTAGACGAGAATACTTGGAATAATCGAATTGTGTCATCTTGAGGATTGATCGAAAGGTAGATAGTTAATTAATGAACGAAATAAAAATTATGGTTTTAAAGTTCATGCGATTTGAATAAGTTAAGAACGCGATGGATTCGGATATCAATGAGTTATGAATTAGAAGATAGTTGAGATCGATCTTGTAGATTAAACAGAAATGGATTGAGGCTTGATCAGATTTGAACGATATTTTCGGGATTGTGATCGTGTTTGGGAGAAGTGTGATCGAGGTATGCATAAGTAAAAAATCTTTGAATACTGGTTAGTCGATTAGATCATAGTATTTGGAAGTTTTCAAAAGTTAGAGCATAAAGCGAATCAAAAGGTAACATTAGAAGATAATAAAATTTTTGGACGAGAATTGAATGGCGATATGCGTGGTCAATTTTGGACTTGGAATTTTATAAAGTCGAAAGATTGATAAGGATTTAAACTTGAAACTTCATAGATTTTTGGGATTTGATTAGGCATAATACTTTTTTTAATAGGACGATGTTGAGTAATTTGTAAGTTATGTTTTGGGATTCAGATTGAATGATGAGTCTTGTTAGGGTCGACTTTGCCCTAGCCCTAAGTTTTTCTTGTGCAGTGAGTCATATCATACCCCCGTGCTTGAGTAATACAGGTCTGCGCTTGGCGCAGTAGAGATTGTGGCAGAATATTTGGTGGTTTGGTTTTGGAGATAGTAAATTTGAATCGAATGATATAGTTGTTCGAGAAAATTTGACTAAGGCATGAGCGTGGCGTGGATTGAGGGAAAAGAGTAGGAAGTTATGCTGAGCGATCTTGGATGTCGTGCAAGACAGAATTAAGATAGAAGTGGTACAGTATGATGAGTGCGCTCAAAAAGTTTCGAGGATAATTTTTTTTTGAGTGGTATATTATGTAATGACCTGCTCCGCTCAGTTCAATAAGATGATTCAAACGGCGCAATGGCACTTGGACTTGGAGTTTTCAGTGGTTCACTCGGATTCTCGCTCGACCGAGGTGAGTTCTCGCTAAGGTGGGTGGCTCCGATGAACCTATCTTTGCTTGGCCAGCACACTTAAAAACTGGTGATACATAATAGTTTGCTAGGCAATTTACTCGTTGCATGCTAATAAAGAAATGAACCAACTAGAATAATCCCAATATGTATTATTTTGCATAGAAAATGAACATAGAACTTTTATATGCTTTCACTTGTGCAAGTAATAGATTTTCTTATGCCTCAATAGTATATATCTTCGCACTGTGTAATGCATAACACATAGAATATGCCACGATTCTTGTAGTACTTCATGTATATGTTTCACTAAGTTGAGGCAGGAAAACTATCAAAATAATCGTTCCGAGCCAAGTAAGCAAAACATTGAAAGTATTCGAGGCTGCTAGGTTGCCAAGACAAATTCTGAACTAGGAAGATGCAACAGATCAAGAAGTAAGAGAAAGACTTGTACGATACAGTTAACCGTGCTAACATCCTAGCACAGGTCAGGCGAGATGGCTTATAGCGGGCTCATTAACTAAGCTGCAACCATCGTCATTAAGAATAGATCAAGGAAGATATAGATTTGAATAATACAAAAGATGAAAAGTAAAGAAGAGACTTGCATGGTCATGGATAACTTGTGCACAAGGTTTAGGGTTCCTAGCGGGCGGATATGCTGGGGCACCAAGGCTGATCCGACCTGGGTGGAACTATGGATAGTCACGCTAATATCCTAGCATGGGTATGACAAGAGGGCTTATAGCGGGCTCGCTACCTGCGTTTACAATGATCATTATCTACCAGGACTATGTCCAAATGGCTTAGGCCAGTGACCTTCATATAGATTAGAGGCTTGATTGCGGTAATTAGCGTACGAGCCATTGGACCTTGGGCAAGTAACGACTGCATGAAACTTTGTGTAAAGATCGTTTATTGAACCAAGTAATTAATTCACATAACGTAACATGTAACTTGGTATAACACACCTATATAGTCTGTGCACATATATGTTTAAGCCAGGAACACGTTCGAAACCCACTTAGTTTTTATGCGCTTTTCATCGATCCATGATATATGTTAGCTAACTTGGTTTATAATTCGACAGGGAAGGATGATTAGTAAGTTAGTAAGTCACGTTGTATTACTGTCACCCTCACTTTTTTACTTAAGGATAGTTTGGTAATTGACATAGATATTTTTATTTTAGGAGTATTATATTAAATATTGTGCATGTGTAATTATTTATTTGTTGTATTATTTATTTATTGTTAGATTGTAGATTTATTTTTGGACTTGTGTAGTGGACCTAACTAGTTAGTTTATATAAACCCAACATTTATTTTAGTTTAGATTAAGCCCAATAATTAGGCCTATTCATTAGGAGGATGAATTAATTAGTGAAACCATTAGACTAGAACCTTCCCTCCTTAATTAATTTCTTCATGAGAGGCCCAAATGGGTGTTTTGGTCATTTTATACTTGCTTGGGAGAGGGGTTAGGGCCGACCATCTTAAGGGAGGAGAGCGAGTCTTTCTCTTCTAATTTGACATTTCCGTTAGATCTAGAATTTTTCTCCCTTCCAATTTCTTCATTCCCTCAGCATTCCCTACTCAATTTTTTCTCAATTTCCTTTCCTATTCTTCATTGGAGGCTAGAAGAACAAGGATCTACAAGAGGAAAGCAAGGATCCATAAGGAGGAGCCAAGATCTACAAGTTGGAGGCTATATTCATCATTTGGGGATTTTTATTGGAAATCCATCGCCCAATAGGTACATTTCAGTTTTTTTCGCTTTTATTAGGTTCTAAATATAAGATTTAACCATAAGGAACCATCCCACATGTATAGGCTACCTATAGAAATTGAAATTAGGTTCATAGGAGGCCTATGGAGGAAGTTACGGGTATTTTTGTGTCAATTTTGGGATAATTTCGAGATTGGCACTTCATGTGTTTGTCAATTGGTCAATTAGATAAAATTAACATGTGTTTGATTGTTTGTGACTTGTGTCGTGTCCACAATTAGATACGTGTAGGCCGTATCCCAACAATTTGGCGATACGGATTATTTTTTGGGGTTTTCCTCCAACACGGGGATTTGTGCATGTCACTTCTTGACACAGACACGTAGTTGATTTAATTATTCTTTGTATCATGCATAATTAGTATTCTAGACTTGCTCGTGTCCTTCGGCATGCATTTGGTTGTATGGTGGAGCCGTATCGCAAGCGTATCATAGAATGAGTGTGATAAGGGTGCGGTGCACTCCACGTGTTTGTTTTATTGCTCTTTAATTCTATGTGACTTGTGTATATATGAGATATCTATATGCATATGTGTTATGTATATATATAGATATATATATATCTATACCCCTATGTGTTTATGTGTATCTATACGTATATATGTATGTTTGAATATATATATGTATATATGTATGAGATATTATATCTATATGTGTTTATATATATATATATATATATATATATATATATATATATATATATATATATATATATATATAAATATATATATAAATATAAATATAAATATAAATATAAATATAAATATATATATATATATATATATATATATATATATATATATATATATATATATATATATAGTTGGAGATGAGAGTGTATATATATAGGTTGATACATATATAAGAGAGTATATATATGTATGTGTGTGTGTGTGTGTGTTGATAGTGTTTGTGAGTGAGTGAGTTGGGTTGTGAGTGAGAGGGCTTGAGACAGTTGTAGAAGCATGAAAAATATGCTGGATATGGATAGCTATACGCAGCATTTTGATGTTGGGCAGCGTAAAAAGATGACCTCAGAGCCATCGGCGTACAAACAGAGCTTTTTCCGCTGAGCACAGCGTAAAATATAAAGCTCAAGGACTATCTGCGTAATGCAGTATATCCAGGCTGCTTCAGCGTAAAAAGGGTGCTACATCGCCTTTATGGCGTAAAACTCATCCGCTTTAAATGCAGCATTGAAGCGTACGAGGAACGCTTTGTATTCCCCGAAATAAACCTGTCAAAGCATGCAGTGAACTTGATGTCTGACTCCTGACAAAGAGTACTGCACGACTACCCAGACGACGGCTATAATGATGGCGCGACACAGCGACCCAGACTGTCGTTTAGTGCCATTTCCTTGGCGTAAACCACTTTTATGCATACAAAGTAATATGCTGCCTAGTTTTACACAAGCAGACGTGAGCTTCTTACGCTCCACCGAAGACAGATAGGCTGCCACGTCAAAAGCTGCTCTTCGTACAGGGCTCGAGGCACGTCTCTGCATTTAATGCGCAAAAGGGTGACAGAGCCTCGAGGTACGTCTCTGCATTTAATGAATGATGGCAGACCTTCGGGACATGCCTCTGTATTTAATGCACGAAATGATGGCAAATCTTCGAGATACGTCTCTGGAATACGCTGCCTAGTTTTACACAGGCAGACGTGAGCTTCTTACGCTCCGCAGAAGACAGATAGGCTGCCACCTCAAAAGCTGCTCTTCGTACAGGGCTGGAGGCACGTCTCTGCAATTAATGTGCAGAATGATGGCAGATCTTCGAGATACGCCTCCACATTTAATACGCAGGATGGTGGCAGATCTCTGTATTTAATGCAAGAGATCTGATTATATCTCCAAAAGCCGTAATTTTGGCTAAGACATCCACATCATCACTTTGGCACATTACGCCATCAGGCTATGGGAGCACGCTGTACGCTATCTCCTTAGAATACGCCAACTCGGGCCATATTTGCATTGGTGCGTATCAAAGCTATTTGGTCCAGAATTCGCTCAAGGCCTCAGTCAGGGGAGGAGGATCAGCTATCTTCTGCACCTACTCGGCTTCTGCGCCAACTCGGCTTCTATGCCAACTCGGCTTCTATGCCTACTCGGCTTCTATGCCAACTCGGCTTCTATGCCTACTCGGCTTCTACGCCAACTCGGCTTCTATGCCTATTTGGCTTCTACGCCATAGTGACAGTTATTGGCTTCTACGCCAACCTTTTCTACGCAAGGGATAACTACCCACGTGGCTTTTATGCCGTGATCTTCGCAGCAGTTATACGTGTTATCTCTTAATGATACGCGTTACACGCTCATTCAAAGGATTATTTATACATGGATAATGGTTATTGTAACTGTTACGTAAAAGGTGCTATGCTTTCCACTATCCGGCTTCTACACCAACTGAGTGGTTACTGTCACTAAAACCCTATAAATAGAGACCTCTCTCCACAGAGGTCCAAGGTCGAGAAAAAAATGGGTCGAAGAAAAAGGTCAAAGATTCCAAGATCAAAGGAGAAGGTCAAGGAACTGAGAGTCAAAGAGTCTTTGAGAGAGAAGAATCCAGAGCTCAGGCAAAGAGAAGTGATCGACGACTTTGGCATCGGGCATCCACTCTCTTCTGCAACCTTCGAAGCTGCTTTCCGTCTTCTACGGCACTTCTTCATCATCGTGTGGTCCAAGGGACAAAGTGATCGACTGCAGATCAGACTCCTATAGCAATATTTACCCAGATTAAATAAATTGTACTCGACATCCTCGTATAGGATTAATTATACAATCTTGTTTGTAAACCAAGAAGGGCGGGTTTCGTATAAACCTCGTTTTCTATTTCTTTCGTTTATTATCAAACACAAGATGGCGACTCTGCTGGGGAACTCTTTCTCTTCTTATGAGGAAGCAATTGCTCAACACGATACGGTATCCGTGGGATCCTTGAAGAAGACCCTGGTCGTCCAGTTCGACCAGTCTGCCTACGAAGATATGCTTCGAGCAGGGGGTAGCTCTCACTCTCTCTCTATTCAAGACCACAGGAAGCTGCGTAAGGTCTGGATGCCCAAGACATCCCCTACCATTCCTGCCGACTCTCTGACCTCTCCGATCGACCAGGTTGTAGCTGCACAACCTTCGCGCTCTGCACATAAAACTCAGTCTTCCGTCCCTGACGTGGTTGACAAAACTTCAGACAATGCCTCAACACTAGTCCAGAAGCCTACTTCGCGCTCTGTGTGTAAAACTCAGTCTTCCGTCCCTGACGTGGCTGACAAAACTTCGGATAATGCTTCAGCGCTAGTCCAGAAGCCTACTACGCGCTCTGTGTGTAAAATTCAGTCTCCCGTCGATGACGTGGCAGACAGAATTTTTGACAATGTCTTAGCGCCAAATCAGAAGTTCCAAACGTGCTCCGCGCATAAAAATGTATCTGCCCTCCGCGGAAGAGCAGATGATCCCTGCGATCTACGCAAGGGAAAACAAGTGGCGGACTACTCAACTTCTCGGCCCTTACGCCACCAAGGGAAGAATCTGCCCACCCTCCGGATTACGCGAGAACCAGATGGCTGACTAAGGACCTCCTCTGTCTTATGCCAGCCTTAGCAGAACTCCAAAATATGCCAGGTGAAGCCCTTCAGCGTAAATAAGGCTCAGTCTGCGGAAAGAGACGCTCCTCAGGGATCATCCGCTACCCAGATGGCGAACCTATTGTATACAGGCGGCACAGGGAGAACTATGGTTCCCAACATCCGCATGCCAACTGATGTGAATAGAAGGAACAAGCCATCTTCTTCTTCTTCTGTAAATCCTCTTGACCTACGTGACTATCTGATCCAGAAGCGCAAGGATAGGGGATCTTCCAATATGTCTATTACGCCTCCTGGCGAGCATTATTGTAATAGCCATAGGATTGTAGTTAATTGTTGCTGTTCTGGAGCAAAACGGTCAGTTTTTGACCGGTTGAACTACTCTCCGTCTTTCCAGGAAGAAGAGCCCACACATGCATCAGTGAACATGGCTTCACACATACCTAGAGGAAGATCGAACTCAAGACGTCATCCCTCTAGAGCTCTGAGCCGAGGGAGATTCAACAAGCTCCTTAGGAACACTGAATCTGGGGTATTCCGGAACACCCGTTCGAGGTCACGACAATCGACTTCGTACTCTTCTGATTCTGATGTTGGGGGTCGCCAGTTTCCCGAATCAGATGCTGAAAGTGTAGAGTCCACTTCTACAGAGACCTATACTAATCCTTCAATGACACCCAGGGAGATGGGAGTCTATGCCATTGGAGATGAAGGCGAGGAAGCTTCCCCGTCGGGGAGCACTGAGCAACGCATTGTTGTACTGGAGACATCCCTGAAGGAGATGCAATCCATGATAGAGAACATGCACCAGATGATGCTGACTCAACACACAGCTGCTATGGCTCAAACATCGGTCCCTCCAACTCAGATACGTGTGGGGGTGGACTTGCCATCATCCAACGCGATCCAGGAGCCTGCTCTAGATCAAGAGTCAGTAGTTCCTCCGCTTCCTCACTCGGAGAATGTATTACCTCCCATTAGAGTCGCGATGCAACCAATTCCTCAACACTCCGTGGTCCTGCTACCAGCGGAAGATCCGATACAGGCAGTATGGGAGTTGAAAGCACAATTTGACGCCTTGAAGCAAAAAGATCAGCTCAAGAAATTGGAAATCAACCAGCCTTACCCAGCTATCTGGGAAGAGGTCCCTTTCCCTCCTAGATACAAACCACAGACTATGGCTTTGTTCGAGGGAAAAACATCACCGAGCCAGTACATGAACTACTTCAGTATGATAACGGTGTTATTACAAGGGAATGATGCCCTCCTCACTCGGGTGTTCAAGGGCTGTCTCTCGGGAGTGGCTTATCAGTGGTACCGTAGCCTGGTGGACAACTGCATTACTTCCTTTGAAGACTTCAAGGCTTTATTCTTCACACGATTCTACGAGGGAGGGATGGACATGTCTATGTCCTCTCTCATCGAGGTGAAACAGAAGGAAAAAGAGAACGTTTGTACTTTCATCGAACGTTTTCGTCAAGCCACTTTGAAAATGCCTCCAGGAGTTCCAAACTCGGTATTGGTGGACATTTGCAGGAAGAACCTTCTTCCCATGATCTCTGTGTTCATCGGACCATATCAGTTCCATGATTGACCCTCGTTCATCATCTCAGCGGTAGCCGTAGAGGACAACAGTCAGAAGGCACGCGATAATGGCATCATGATCTCTGCTTCTGATAAAGGCAAGAGGTCATCCTCCAATAGCGACCATCCTCGGGGTTCCAAAGGGAAAGAAGCTCTGGCGATCAACACGTCAAGGCAAAAGACTGTGGCAGCCACACAGACAAAACCTGGGATTTCCAGGCCCATTGAAGTATACTCTTTTGACGACGACGATATTCCAAGCATATTCGAGTGTCTCATCAACAGCGGCAAGATTACCCTCCCTGGGGTGAGGCGGCCCAATGAAGCCAGCAGTACCAATAACCCCAAGTACTACATCTTTCATAGATACATATACCACCCCACAAAGACGTGTTATGTACTAAAGAGGAAGATCCAAGAGCTGATCGATGCCAAGGCCATCACTCTGCACAACAGCGAGAAGAGGGTCACCGCCAACATGATCTCCCTGCAATTTGGCAATCTGCCTCCCCAAGAAGTCCCGGATGGTGTTACACCTATTTCCCGAACAACGATGAACATCGTTAATCTTCCTCCAGATAGCGGTCAAAATCATGACCTGGTACCCCTAACTACCCAGCGAGGCAAGATTATGTGGGTTCATCCAGATCTGGTGTCAGAGATCGAGAAAGAGACTCAAGCTGCTAAGGCTAAGTCTAAGAAGAACTCAAAACGTAAACCATGTCACATGGTTACGGTACACTCGGCATCAGAAGACGAGGTCTTGGCTACTGGAACCCGTTCAGGGAAAGCTTACCTCAAGGACTATGGAGCAAGTCAAGAAAATACACCGACGGATGCTTCAGCTACCGAGCCTTCAGAACCAGAGCTCGCCATACTAGGGACCGGTCCTTCGAGACCAACTCCGGCGGACAAAGGGAAGCAAAAAGAAGTGCGCTTCGATAAACCTTTGAAAAACATTCAAAACAAAGGTTTAGAGAAGCCCTACAACTTCGACATCCTGGCCCAATTGGCTAATACACCAGCCAGGTTGTCCATCTTCGAACTACTCAGGCTTTCTCAAGACACTCGTCAAGCCCTGAGTGAAGCGTTAATACAGGCGGATTGTCACGACCCGCACCCGAAATTTGGGCATGAGTCGTGGGTACGTCCAGCCTACGCCGCAGCATCGGCGGTAGAACACTGTCTAGGTCTCAACACAACATATATCCTGTCAATCGTCTCAACTCCGTACAGAGGACAATGATAATAATCCACAGTTCTATAAATATACTCAATCACAAGCTATAAGAATAATGGCACGAAGAGAATGGAAAAGTTCTATATAAACCAATCACAAAAGTGCAACACAAGTCCTGGGTCTAGATGACCTCACACAGTCACAAAATAATAAATACAACTCATTCTCAGTCTAAAATAATAATACAGAAAAATAATCTAAGAACAGGCAGGTAAGATCTTCTCTAGAATAGGCAACTCCTCTGGGATTTCCGGAGTAAAATCTCCCTCTAATCTTGGGCCGTAATGAGTAGGGCAAAAGTTCTCCAGGTCATCTGAAAAATGTTATCCAGTCAGGATTGGAGCGAAGCACAAGCACTAACAGCAGTTTCATTAAATTGATAAATACTATAAACAGTGTAAGAATACAAGATGAGAAGAAATACAGGAAATGTAAAGTACTGGAGAAATGAAATAGGTAATAGAGCATCTAGCAATGAATAATAAATAGTGAATGCTAGAACAAGTGAATCTGAAATAAAAAATAGACATCTAGCTAAGTGTTTAAATTATCAGTATATTATGTGATCGACTTGGGACTAGATCAGGCTGGTTATATATGATTAACTATGATTCATGTAGGTCAGGCTAACCATATGGTTAACTATGATGCATGTAGTGGTCAGGCTAATCATATATAACAGCTATGAAGCATGTAAATGGTCAGGCCGCACCCGACGTGAGAAGTGGGGCGAGCTATGATGCATGTAAATATTTGGATATGATCACATAATCTACTAATAGTTCCCCATCCCCCAGCTAGCACGATGGATTCCAATCACGACTCCTCATGATGGGGATCTAGGGTGCTAACTCGTGTATCCATAGTGTCGGAATCAAGTATGTAATACAACTAGATTATAGAAGTAATCAACAAAATAAAAACTGTCAGAGAATGTACTCGCCTGTGGTCCTGAGCAAAGGGTGAGGATCGATGTCCAAAGTGGGATCACAATGACCTATGTGTGGAATATAAATGTCAGAGACTGAATTAAAGGAATAACATGTTAACTAAATTAAATATGAGGCCTCTAGGTCATACTAAAACCTACTGGTCAATACTAGGTTAATTTGTTACTCTAGGCTTCATATTAATACTAAGCAATATTTACATACTAGGCATTTAGTATAGATATAACTCCTATTTATGTTCTAAGGTATTATTAAATCTATTTAACCCTTACCTAAACTAGTATTCCAAATGCAACCCTTAACTCATAACTAAACTCCCTTACTGAAATTTACTGCTCACCACTCACTGCTCACACACAGGTACTTACACAAGTTCTCACACATGTATTCACTGCTCACTGATACACACACCTACAGTCACAGGAATATACACACTGGTGTTTACACAGACACTCACTGAGAATACACAGGTACACACACAACTCACTGCTAACTCACACAGCACACACATATTTCACATAGGAACACTCTCAAACTGACTGATACTAAGCTGCACAAGTTCTGGATACATGAATACACACACACTACACTACACAAGACACAAGGACTCCCACAGACACAGTTACTGATACAAGACACACAGTTTCATATTAACCTTAGGTAAATTATCACTCACACTCACACTGATCTACACAAAGTTCTAACTGATACACATACAGATTTCTGAGATAAAACACCCACTGAACTCACTCCCTGAGTTCTCACTGACCTCACACTGGTACTGAACTATACCTCAAACACACATGTTACTTCTTCCTGAGACACACACACACACATAAACCCCTCACTGAGACACCCCTAACACACTGCTCCACAGAAATTTAACTGACACAGACACTTATCCTCCCTGCACTTAATATCCTACTGGACATCTTCACACCCAGGCATTGTCACTCGAGTTCACAAGGACTGAACCCAAACACCCCTACTTGCAACCAAAGTTACTGCAACTCATTGTTTTCAGGGAACAATCCCCTTCTCACTGCAGCTCCTATCTAGACTGAATATACCCAGGTTCCTACAACCCAACTATCCCCTTATAGTATCCACACCTAATAACATCTAACTTACCCTCACTCACAGGCATATAACTGATACACCCACAGTGAAAGTTTACTGATACATAACACAACACATCAGTAAAATATATACACTGTGTCAGGCCTCAACAAGTATCAATGCTCACTGATATTGTCACTGTATGAGATACCCCCAAACCAACACCCCCATACCTGATACACACAGACACAAGTTCCCTCACACAGAATTTACACTACACAGTCACATATTTAACACATGGGTATCTCACTGCACAGGTAATTAACTGACTGAGACACAGGTAACACTAGGACACTGACACATACAATTCCTAGACACAAAGATAACCCAACACAGACTCTGAACTGAACTTCTCATAATTCTCAGTGATACCCAGGTACTCTAAAACTAATACAGGTTACATATGATTAAATTACTGATACAATACAACACAACCTACCTATTAACACATACACATTGTTCTCCCCTAATTCGAATGTGCACCATGAAGACCCAAAATACACAGCACACACAGAACTCTAAAACCCGACTATACAGTGGGATACCCTTTCCCCCAATCTGCTACTGAACACTGAACCCTAACTCAGTTCAAAACCCGACTGAACAGAATCCTCCCTGGCTGTGCACAGTGAATCCCCACAGTGCATTCTCCCCAATACACACAACTCATTCAATACATATGCAATATATGTGTGTATATATATATTTATATATTAAAACTTGCAATATCAGAAAGAATTAGATAGGTAAATCCTTAAGGGCATTTCTACAAACATCTAGGGGGCTGAAATCGGATCCACACAAGTACCCATGAATCCTAAATTCGAAAACCTAAGGATCGAGATCTAAACTCATATGTAGGAGGTAAAATCCTGTCTACATAAAATCCCTAGGTTTAGGGTTCCTAAATTGGGGAAAACCAACGTATGGACACCAAAACCCCTAGAATTTTTTAGGTCTTCATGTAGGATCTTAGAAATCGAGATCTACACAACAAGGGGTTTCCTATTGGGCAATAATCAACAGAAAACAGAATATAATTGAATAAAAATAGGGTTTTACCTAGGGAGATGGCTTCTTCAATGGAGGTTCTCCTTCTCCAAGTATTCTTGACCCAAGCTCCTTGTTCCCCTTGCTTTGAAAGAAGAGGAAAAATGGAATCCTAGGGTTGATTCGGAATTTTGGGGTGAGGGAAAAATGGTTTTTCTTATGGGGGCTAGGGTTTCTTTCTTCATGAAGGAAAAGAGGGTTGAGGGTGGCTCCCTTTTATAATAAAGCTAGGTTTTAGGGTTTTTCTAATGCAAAGGGTTAAGCTAATCCTTTATGTTAAGTCATGAAAACTTAATTAACTAAGGTTGGCTAATTCTAGGGTTTTAACTTCCTAATTCAAAGTGTGGTTTAGGGTTTAGCCATTAGGGTTAGTCCTAATGAGTTCTAGGGTTTGACCTAAACCAAACACAACTAACAACATATAAATAGTTTATAAAACCCAGCAGATTAATTTAATACATAATTATCCAGAATAGTGAAATTACACAAATGCCCTTATCTGGAAATGTGGTAGTGACAAGTCTACCCTCCTTAAAAAATTTTGTCCTCGAAATTTAAAGTCCTCATAGTAGTGTTTACTCATACACATTATTATTTTCCATAAATAGTGAAATTCAACAACCCACATAATCCTGAAATAATCCACCTTGTCGTTTCACAATTTTCAAAAATTTCTGAAATTACTATATTCCTGAAATATCCTCAAAAATAAAAATTAGTTTCCATTTCCTCACAATTCCCACGAATTTAAAAAATAAAAATTTATACTCGGAATTTGATATCCCTATCAACTAACCTTTAGTCCACAACATCCATGATTACATCCTCATTGCATACACCTGCTTATTAATACTTAAATCTGATACCAAGATTCTCTAATATAACCATGGTTCAATAATGCATCCAAGTTTGATACTTCTATCTCTTTAGTACCACATTCTCTGTCAGTTCTCGTTCCTACTACAATTGTCCATACTATTGTTCCCATCACTCCAGTGCACACCAAGTGTAACACCATACTAAGTACTGCTCTTCCCAACACAACTCTAGATGGACACCCAAGTCAGTCTGCGGTGCCATCTCAATCATGCTCAAGTTATCAGATCCTTACACCTGTATATCATCTACTCCTATATTTAATATTCATATTTCTCATCTACCATAAAATTAATCCTCAAAATAATCGTCAAGGTTTAACTTCTCGATCAACTTAAAAATAATTTGCATATACCTCCTCAAAGTCAGATACTCCACATCGAAATAAAATTTTAATCACTTCTAAAATCTTTGTAGCCTTGACCATGTTTATGGAATCAAAATTTGAACCCTCAAAAAATTTAATGACATAAATCTCAACTCCTCTATAATTCTCAAAGTTAAAATTCATTTTCACTCTTTAATTTTATAAATCCATAAATATACATATAAGTGCTCACAGTCTCTAATACTCGAGGTGCACTCAATACATCTATTGTCTACAACTGTGTATTAAAATTGTACTGCCCGAGTCGCTTGCACTATTACCTCCAATGATCAAAGTTATCATCACATGTATTTTCTCCAATGATTTTCTATCTATATTAGTTGATACACCAATCTAACTATCATCACACGTAGTACTTACTGTTATTAGCACCATTCTCAATAATCCTTGATATAGAATCACTAGCACTATTGGTATGGTAACACTAGCTTCATCCTTAGATCACCTTGTCACATTGACTAGAACTTAGGATCTCTTACAATTTCTATAATACCCATGCTTTACTTCAATCTCAAGGACAGGCATATGGTTCCATATCTCGATTGATGTATAAGCATATCTCTTAAACCTTTTACATCCTGTTAAACTAATATGTGATACATTTCATAACTTTCATTACCAATCTTGATATTTCTTTACTCATGGCATCTCATTAAAATCTTTTATGCATATACATTTCTTTACTCTTGATACACCCGGTATCAATCATCAAATTAAACATCATGCTCCATTAATCTTTAACACAATTCTTTGATACTTAATTATTTACATAGATCATCCAATTACATAATTTTAATAACTATCCAGGACTGGCATGCTGATTCTGACACTTACTCTTGGAACCATCATTGATACTCGTACTCCTCCTTCTACCTATAGTACCAATATTGACTATAATAACACCTATCATAGAACTATTGCTACAAGGTACTATGCTATGGGTATCTCTAGATTAATGCCTACTGCTCCCATGTCCAACAAAGAACCACTTACAAACTCACAAGTCACACTCAGTCAACACTAATACAAGACACAAACAAAATTGTAAGTCACTAATTATCATACTAACAAGGAATCCTCAAAGAAAATAAGCTCACAAGGAACTAGATCAAAGACTGAAGGTATCTTTACTGCTAGTAAAGAAAAGAAGCGATGGAACAAAGTCCTGGAATAATAAAAATAGATAAGTATTGAGATGATACTTTAAGAACCAATTTAAGATACAACCTTATAATCATACACGTCTATCTGAAATCATGACACTCAGAATCCTCGCCACGCTAGTAAGCATAGGTGCGATAAATGACAGGTTCCGTAACTAAGGTATGCAACTCTATAATCATGTCATCTAGAATCCTCGCCACGCCAACCGGTATGGCTGCGAGAGACTCTAAGTTTCATAACTACAATATGTACATCCTAGTCAGGTCCCTACGTTCTCGTCACGACAACTAGTATGGCTGCGATAAACTCTAGGTTCCATAACCAAAGTAGAAGTTTTACCTTTCTCACTGTCCTCATCAATATATGTCATCAGATGATACCGTAAATTTTAGCCCGTAAAATTCATCTTGATATAAAAATCCACTCAACAACGATACCAGAAATTTAACAACTGATCAACAAGAATCAAACTCAATATCAACAAGCGAGAACAGACAAAAACAAGGGGAAAGGAATTAAATTGGAATTCATAATGAGATTCTCAAGGGTCGTCCCAGGAATCTCTTAATAATTGTGATTGAGCATCCTGCTCTGCTCCGCTGCTCCTCTGGCGACCTCGAACTCCGGCTCTCCTGGTGGTCGAAATAATACTCTGCCTCTATAACAATCTATAGTAGCATGATGCCTACTCAACCAGTCCATTCCGAGTACAATATCGTACCCCGGGAGTGGCATGACGAGTAAGCTCACGCTCAACTCTCGACCTCCTACTGACACCCTTCGGTCCTTGCAGTAATCACGGACTAGGATAATACCTCCACCAGTCGTGATCTTGCAAATCCTAGCTAGTGGTTCTGTCTCTAAATAATGTCAAAGTGCATAAGATACAGACACAAAACTATGGGAAGCGCCAGAGTCGAATAAGGTAAATGCGGAAATACAAGAGAAGAACTGAACCTGTGATCAAGTCTCCTGCCGGTTCGACCTCCTCGACTGCTATGGCGTATGCTCGCCCCTGGGGTGCACCTCTTTGCTGCCGGTGCTGAGCAAACATCTGCTGCTGTGGTGGAAGTGGAGGTCCTCTCTGTTGTTGGCCTCCTGGTACGGCAGGTACCCTGTCTGGTCCTCTCTGGGCGGCTGCTCCACCCTGACCTGGGCGAGTCTGTATGGTAGGGCAATCCCTCAGCTGATGTGTCGTTGATCCGCAGGACAGACATGTACCCAACCTCTTCCTACAGATGTCTCTGGTATGTCCCATCTTCCTGTAATACACACACTGGATAGTGGGCCGAGTCTGTCTCTGTGACTGTTGCGGCTGGAAGTGTCCTCGAACTGGTGTCTGGTGCTGCTGATGATGAGCTATCTGTGGTCCCACATGTGGCTTAACTGGACTTCTTTGATTTGGATCTACGCACTGGTCGGGAAGATAAGGAGCTCGAAGACAACCCCTCACTTGATGTCCCGCAGTGCTATAGTACAAACAAAGTCCTCGCCTCATCCTACAGCTCTTCCAAAGGTGACCTGGCTTCTTACAGAAGTGACAAGCCTGCTGGATCTGCCTCGGAGGCTGCTGCTGATCCTGCGATCTGGTCCTCGACGGCATCCTGAGGACAGTGCGAAAGGAATCGATTAAGGTAATAGATACGATATCATCAAGGAAGGACAGTAATTTCTAAAGGAAAAAATCATTAAGAGTAGTATTATAAGAATCAGAAATTCCTAATTGTGATTGAGCATATCCTCGGCCTAATTCCTATTTCCTAAAACAGACTCGTAGTAATACTCTAAGCGAGCACCACTACGATATCGCTCTAATGCGAATCTAGGACTCGACCTGCATGGGCCACCACTAAAAACGTGTCACGACCCGCACCCGAAATTTGGGCATGAGTCGTGTGTACGTCCAGCCTACGCCGCAGCATCGGCGGTAGAACGCTGTCTAGGTCTCAACACAACATATATCCTGTCAATCGTCTCAACTCCGTACGGAGGACAATGATAATAATCCACAGTTCTATAAATATACTCAATCACAAGCTATAAGAATAATGGCACGAAGAGAATGGAAAAGTTCTATATAAACCAATCACAAAAGTGCAACACAAGTCCTGGGTCTAGATGACCTCACACAGTCACAAAATAATAAATATAACTCATTCTCAGTCTAAAATAATAATGCAAAAAAATAATCTAAGAACAGGCAGGTAAGATCTCCTCTAGAATAGGCAACTCCTCTGGGATTTTTGGAGTAAAATCTCCCTCTAATCCTGGGCCGTAATGAGTAGGGCAAAAGTTCTCCAAGTCCTCTGAAAAATGTTATCCAGTCAGGATTGGAGCGAAGCACAAGCACTAACAGCAGCTTCATTAAATTAACAAAAACTATAAACAGTGTAAGAATACAAGATGAGAAGAAATACAGGAAATGTAAAGTACTGGAGAAATGAAATAGGCAATAGAGCATCTAGCAATGAACAATAAACAGTGAATGCTAGAACAAGTGAATCTGAAATAAAGAATAGACATCTAGCTAAGTGTTTGAATTATCAGTATATTATGTGATCGGCTTGGGACTAGATCAGGCTGGTTATATATGATTAACTATGATTCATGTAGGTCAGGCTAACCATATGGTTAACTATGATGCATGTAGTGGTCAGGCTAATCATATATAACAGCTATGAAGCATATAAATGGTCAGGCCGCACCCGACGTGAGAAGTGGGGCGAGCTATGATGCATGTAAATATTTAGATATGATAACATAATCTACTAATAGTTCCCCATCCCCCAGCTAGCACGATGGATTCCAATCACGACTCCTCATGATGGGGATCTAGGGTGCTAACTCGTGTATCCATAGTGTCGGAATCAAGTATGTAATACAACTAGATTATAGAAGTAATCAACAAAATGAAAACTGTCAGAGAATGTACTCGCCTGTGGTCCTGAGCAAAGGGTGAGGATCGATGTCCAAAGTGGGATCACAATGACCTATGTGTGGAATATAAATGTCAGAGACTGAATTAAAGGAATAACATGTTAACTAAATTAAATATGAGGCCTCTAGGTCATACTAAAACCTACTGGTCAATACTAGGTTAACTTGTTACTCCAGGCTTCATATTAATACTAAGCAATATTTACATACTAGGCATTTAGTATAGATATAACTCCTATTTAGGTTCTAAGGTATTATTAAATCTATTTAACCCTTACCTAAACTAGTATTCCAAATGCAACCCTTAACTCATAACTAAACTCCCTTACTGAAATTTACTGCTCACCACTCACTGCTCACACACAGGTACTTACACAAGTTCTCACACATGTATTCACTGCTCACTGATACACACACCTACAGTCACAGGAATATACACACTGGTGTTTACACAGACACTCACTGAGAATACACAGGTACACACACAACTCACTGCTAACTCACACAACACACACATATTTCACATAGGAACACTCTCAAACTGACTGATACTAAGCTGCACAAGTTCTGGATACATGAATACACACACACTACACTACACAAGACACAAGGACTCCCACAGACACAGTTACTGATACAAGACACACAGTTTCATATTAACCTTAGGTAAATTATCACTCACACTCACACTGATCTACACCAAGTTCTAACTGATACACATACAGATTTCTGAGATAAAACACCCACTGAACTCACTCCCCGAGTTCTCACTGACCTCACACTGGTACTGAACTATACCTCAAACACACATGTTACTTTTCCCTGAGACACACACACATACATAAACCCCTCACTGAGACACCCCTAACACACTGCTCCAACTCCACAGAAATTTAACTAACACAGACACTTATCCTCCCTGCACTTAATATCCTACTGGACATCTTCACACCCAGGCATTGTCACTCGAGTTCACAAGGACTGAACCCAAACACCCCTACTTGAAACCAAAGTTACTGCAACTCATTATTTTCAGGGAACAATCCCCTTCTCACTGCAGCTCCTATCTAGACTGAACATACCCAGGTTCCTACAACCCAATTATCCCCTTATAGTATCCACACCTAATAACATCTAACTTACCCTCACTCACAGGCATATAACTGATACACCCACAGTGAAAGTTTACTGATACATAACACAACACATCAGTAAAATATATACACTGTGTCAGGCCTCAACAAGTATCAATGCTCACTGATATTGTCACTGTATGAGATAACCCCAAACCAACACCCCCATACCTGATACACACAGACACAAGTTCCCTCACACAGAATTTACACTACACAGTCACATATTTAACACATGGGTATCTCACTGCACAGGTAATTAACTGACTGAGACACAGGTAACACTAGGACACTGACACATACAATTCCTAGACACAAAGATAACCCAACACAGACTCTGAACTGAACTTCTCACAATTCTCAGTGATACCCAGGTACTCTAAAACTAACACAGGTTACATATGATTAAATTACTGATACAATACAACACAACCTACCTATTAACACATACACATTGTTCTCCTCTAATTCGAATGTGCACCATGAAGACCCAAAATACACAGCACACACAGAACTCTAAAACCCGACTATACAGTGGGATACCCTTTCCCCTAATCTGCTACTGAACACTGAACCCTAACTCAGTTCAAAATCCGACTGAACAGAATCCTCCCTGGCTGTGCACAGTGAATCTCCACAGTGCATTCTCCCCAATACACACAACTCATTCAATACATATGCAATATATGTGTGTATATATATATATTTATATATTAAAACTTGCAATATCAGAAAGAATTAGATAGGTAAATCCTTAAGGGCATTTCTATAAACATCTAGGGGGCTAAAATCGGATCCACACAAGTACCCATGAATCCTAAATTCGAAAACCTAAGGATCGAGATCTAAACTCATATGTAGGAGGTGAAATCCTGTCTACATAAAATCCCTAGGTTTAGGGTTCCTGAATTGGGGAAAACCAACGTATGGATACCAAAACCCCTAGAATTTCTTAGGTCTTCATGTAGGATCTTAGAAATCGAGATCTACACAACAAGGGGTTTCCTATTGGGCAATAATCAACAGAAAACAGATTATAATTGAATAAAAATAGGATTTTACCTAGGGAGATGGCTTCTTCAATGGCGGTTCTCCTTCTCCAAGTATTCTTGACCCAAGCTCCTTGTTCACCTTGCTTTGAAAGAAGAGAAAAAATGGAATCCTAGGGTTGATTCAGAATTTTGGGGTGAGGGAAAAATGGTTTTTCTTATGGGGGCTAGGGTTTCTTTCTTCATGAAGGAAAAGAGGGTTGAGGGTGGCTCCCTTTTATAATAAAGCTAGGTTTTAGGGTTTTTCTAATGCAAAGGGTTAAGCTAATCCTTTATGTTAAGTCATGAAAACTTAATTAACTAAGGTTGGCTAATTCTAGGGTTTTAACTTCCTAATTCAAAGTATGGTTTAGGGTTTAGCCATTAGGGTTAGTCCTAATGAGTTCTAGGGTTTGACCTAAACCAAACACAACTAACAACATATAAATAGTTTATAAAACCCAGCAGATTAATTTAATACATAATTATCCAGAATAGTGAAATTACACAAATGCCCTTATCTGGAAATGTGGTAGTGACACGGATGCATACTTGACCCAGCTCAAGTCCCCTGACGAAGAACCCGTGGCATGTCCTCAATGCCATAGTGTGATGGAGGTGATCCCGAATATCACTTTCACACAAGATGACATGATGTTGAAACACAACAAGCATGACAGACCCCTCTATTACACCGGATACATCGGTTCCATGGAGGTCGACCGGATTCACATAGATCCAGGATCATCAATCAGCATCATTCCTCATAGTCTGCTCAGACCACTGAGGATTCCTACCAGCGAATTGGCTTACACCACCACTACAATCATGGATTTCAACGCCAGGAAAAGTAAGCCGTTGGAAAAAATTCGTCTGAGGATCCAGATTGGCGACCTTAGATCAGTGGCCACATGTTATGTCATTGATTCAGAGGTATCTTGTCACGACCCACACCCAGAATTGGGGCACGAGTACGCGGGTACGTCCAGCCTACGCCGCAACATCGACGGTAGAACGCTGTCTAGGTCATGATACTAACTATGCAATCTCACACGAGCATCCAATCTCCATAAGGGGGCACATATGACACAAATATAAATGAACAACATACTCAATCACATAACTACAACACGATAAGAAATAAAAGAAATAAAGTAAAGTACAACACAAGTCTAAATGTAATAATCTAACTCAACAATATCCATGTCTCATCAAAGTATGCCAGAGACAAATCCGGTACCAAATAGTCTACTAAAAGAACTAACCAGAAAACTAGTGATTCCGGCTAGACCTCCCAGAATCACAACTAAACTACCAAGTCCAAGTCTGCAGCTACTCACCACATGGTCCATAAAGTGTTGGATACCGATCCTCTAAGGCATAGTCTGAAAAAATATTTCCAGTCAGGAAGGAGCAAAGTACATTTCTAATAGCAGTTCTATATCAATGATATAAGCTATGTAGCAGTAAAATAGATAGAAATATACAAGATGCATGTACATGTACGAGAGATATACAATAAAGGAAATACTGAAAATACTGTAAGTAAATGCGGGAAGAAACAATATGTCAATGAGCAAAAATACAATGACTAAGTGTGTGAGTACTAGCTTTAACATGTGATCGGCTTGGGAACTTGTACAGGTATAATGGCCTGGCTAGTCATACGTGCGGTGTATGACCAACACTAAAATGTGAATAAGTATTGTACATGAAGGGTATGATCACATATCTACACTAAAATACTCTCCACCCCCGACTGGTATAGTAGATCCAACCATGGTACGCTATGGCACGGGATTCCCTAGGAATATAGCAAATCTCCCCGGAAATCAGTGTCTGTATATGCACAAGATAACAAGGGAACAAGACTTGTACAAGCTACACCATGAACAAGGAATAACATCTCATGACGAGATCCAGATATACCAATCCGTGTAACCAGCGTGTCGAGAATATGGATATTTACACTAGATACAATGAACATAGGGGATATCATAAATAAGAAGCTAATCAGAGAATGTACTCGCCTTGGGTCCTTAGCTGGTAAAACCAATGTCCTGTCCCAGAGTATCGTCTGGATGATCCAATAGTCCGATAGACATATAATAAAGGTAACATTTGTATCAGATGCTATACTAACATAATCATATACATCGAACTCAGGGCCGTGCCAGGTATGGCACTAGTCATCTAGGGTTAAGTACGTCAAGTTGCACGGGTGTCGCATCTGTGATTGCTGGGCAAGACAGACGATCAAAATAGTACGCGTGGCAGACAACTAACAGTTCACAGGGTCATAGGTCCGTGTGAATACGGGGTATCCATAATTACACTTGGGTCACCTAGTATCTATATATACATATCAATAATTAAATATAATACATATATAGGATTATACCAAAATTATGTACAATATATGTATAAGTATATATACATTAAATAGAAATATATATTATATATTTATATGTTAAAAATATACATAACACCCATTATTTAAGAATATATATATATATATATATATATATATATATATATATATATATATATATATATATATATATATATATATATATATATATATATATATACATATACATACACTAATAAAATATACCTATACCATATATATATATATATATATATATATATATATATATATATATATATATATATATATATATATATATATATATATATATAAACCAAAATACCAAAACAAATATATATATATATATATATATATATATATATATATATATATATATATATATATATATATATATATATATATACATATACATACCAAATTAGTACTTATATTAAAATACATATTAACTTATACTATACATATATGTATACATGTACATATATACCAAAATAAATATATATATACTACGTATATATATATATACACCAAGATACATATTAATATTTATTATTTAATACGTACACAAAATATATATTGAATACATATATATATATAGGGAGAAAATATACGAACGTACATACACATAGATACATACACACACATATACGTATTTACATACATATAATTATAAAATGAAGGAGGGAAGGAACTCTCACAGGGGGTGGTCGCCGGGCATGGCCGGAACGCAGGCAGCGGGAGGTCGAGGATGTCGGGGAATGCAGGGAGGTGGTGATGGTCTGCTCGCCGGAGGGAATACAGCCGGGTCGGGGGCTTGCCGGGCCGGAGTGCTGAGGTGGGAGAGACTCGGCGGTAGGGAGGAGGAGAGGAGTACATCACCGGGGGAGCCGCGGGTCGAGTCGGGTGTAGAGATGCGCCGGAGGGGATGATGACAGTGGGGTTGGTGGTGTGTCGGAGCTCAGGGCTCGACGCCAGAGTAGGGAAGAGTGGGGGAGAGTCGGGGATGCTCGGAGTTGCCGGAGTCGAAGGAGGGAAGTCGGAGGAGAGGGAGAGCTGCGCAATCGACAGTGTGACCGGAGCAGGAGTCGGGAGGAGGTCGACTGAAGGAGGGAGCAGGAGTCGAGATGCAGTAGGAGGATCGGGTGGTGGTGATGATAGGTGAAGATGGTGGTGGTTGTAGTTGAAGATGGTGGTGGCGATGCTGCTGATGGGGGCTTGGCCGAGATGCAGTGGCGGCGGGAGGAGGAGCAGTCGGGCTCGCTGTGGGCCGCCGGGAAACGAGCTACGTTGGAGTAGGGAAGAGTTCAGGCTGTCGGGGTAGATGCAGGGAGGTGGAGCAGTCGAATAGAGGAGGGATGTGATGGTCGGCCGGGTACAGTTGCAGCAGGCCGGAGTTGATGGGATGGTGGTGGTCCCGATGGTGGAGCTGTGGACAGCAGCTAGGGGAGATGGCCGGGAAGTGGGGCTCCGGGTTGCAGCAGTCGGCTGCGGGGTGATGCTCCGACGGGTCGGCCGGAGCTGAGGACAGGGTTGCCTCGGGTGAACAGTAGCCAAGGGTATTTCCCCCCCTTTCCCAAGTTTAAAAAGAAAGGAGAAGAAGAAGAAGGAAGAAGGAGAAGAAAAGAAGAAAGGAAGAAAGAATGGAGAAAAATGGAAAGCCTATGGTTGGAGGCTTGTGAGGAGGTGGGGTTGCCTAGGTTTTGGGGATTAGGGCTTGTGATGGGACATTAAATAGGGAGAGGGTGTGTGGGAATAAATGGTGGTAATTGAACCATTGAATGGATGGCCAAGAATAGACATGGAGGAATTCTTCATGTAAGGATGAGGGTGTGGGTTGATTAGTCAAAAATATTAGGGCTCCTCCATTGGTTTGAACAAATGGGGTGTTGACACCTAATGCAAATTTGCAAATTAGCCCCCTTAAATTTGGGTGTTTGCACAGACACATAAAATGATAAAAATTTGGTGGGCGATTCGATGTCTGGTGTTTTGTAGGGTGAGGGGGCGTTGTATGTTTGGTTTGGGCTCAATTAGTAGGGCACTAGAATTAAATCAGAATTTACGAAATCAGTCAAAATGGTATCCTTAATTTAATTAGAAATAAATGCAAGATGTATTCTAAAATTAATTAGGAGTACAAGGGGCCAAAATTAGGTCGGGTCACAAATACCATTAGTGAAGAAGACTCAGAATAGAATATTACCCTAATTTAGGTTGTACGAAAAATGGGTCAAGATTGCCTCCAATTAAATAAATGTCCGCGACGATTATTGTGCGGCAAAAAATAAAGCACAGAGAGCATAATTATGAGTTACAAAAAATATCAGAATGGAAGGTGGGCATGTCTAGGGCAAGATTGTAAAATTTGTTGGAAGGCAAAAGGCAGGGTAGCGCTCCAAATATCGAAGCAACGGTAAGGCGCAACAATTAAATAAAATTACGGTAATTAATTATGAATCCAATAATTAAATCTAAATAAAACAATTTAATACATAATCCTATAATTCAGTCAGGTATTCGTCTAGTGGGCTTCTAGGTTAAGTCTACCAGCTCAAACAATTCAATGAACACTGTATATAATAATATATTTAAATACATATCTCACACAATTATTTAAATTAAATACACGTATCAAGAAATCATTTAATATAACTACCATAATATTAATAATATAAAAAGTCAAAAATACTCCTGTTTTTGGAATGTGGTAGTGACATATCTTAAAATATTCTGCTGGGCAGACCTTGGATCCACGACCACAACATCGTTCCTTCGACTCTGCATCAATGCTTTAAATATGTAGATGCCCAAGGAACAGTACAAACGGAGTTTGCTGACTTGAACCCGTTCAAAGGGGTAGAATCCTACTACTCCGATGCCGTGTTGTACTCTCAAGACTACATAGAAGAGGTATCAGGCGAAACAGAGAAGGAATCCTACCGGGAGCCAGAAGAACCCTCTGCCAAGCAACCTTTGTCAATCAAGGTGAAAGGGTGAACTACTCGTCCAAAAGTCATGGAGCCCATGACTATCCACCTGAACAAAACCAGGTCAGGAAAAGGAGGTGATCCCCTAGTGATACTTTGAACCAGAAGCCTCCACCCTTGGTCATCAACCTTCGACGCAGCAAACAGCCGATTGATGTAAAAACAACCGGGAACGTGGTTTCTGATGATAATAAAGGTCCTCTTTTCCAGTACATCGATGCTCAAGTTCCGAATCAGGAATCCTCTCCCCACGACGATATATAACCTATAGCACAAAAATTCTTGGAGGTTATAGATTCTTATCATCTGTATATGTGGGAAGTAGCATCATCATCCAATGTCACCACGACATATGGACCACATGAGGACTCTATCTTCATTGTCCCGCCTACTTGCAGCAGTCAGCGTTCAATAGTCTTCCGCCGTATGCGCAATGGACCGACTGTACAAGAGGATTCCTCCGATGACGATGTTGGTAAAATGTAGGTTCACAGATACAGCCCGTAAGCTTTGAAAATTATGCAAAGCATGGGTTATGACTTGAATCTGGAACCAGGCCTCAACTACGAGAAAGGCAGACGAATACCGCTGCACGGTGATCCCTACTGTCAACGAACTCGTTTTGGGTTAGGGTATGCCACCTTTCTTGCAACTTCTGAGTCAATCGAGGATGTCTTTTCCTCTTCTCAAAATGACTCGCCGCTCTCCGGCTCACCTGATGCTCTCGAACGAACATTATCGGTAAATACGGTAGTAGCAGACTCTTTCGAAGCAGATGAACAAGAATCTGAACTGTTTGAGAATGACGCTTGGGCTCAACAAATGGATACACAATGGGAATTCCTGTTTGAGCAGAGAGAACCTCCCACTGAAGATGAAGTTATCCGGATCGATGTTGTGGATGAACTTTCGCCAAAGCCGATATTTATCAGTAACAATCTTTCTGAAGGAGAAAGGGAAGAAATTATCCGGCTGATAAAAGAATATATCGACGTCTTTGCGTGAAATTATGAGGATATGCCAGGTCTTGATCCAAAGGTGGCTACTCATAAACTCAATATACTGCCCGATTCGAAGCCTGTGAAGCAGCACCAACGCCGGTTCTGCCCGGATATGATGGACGCCATTGAAGCTGAAATCAAGAAGTTGATAGCCTGCGGTTTCATCCGGGAAGAACAATATCCCGACTGGGTCGCCAATATTGTCCCAGTCATGAAGAATAATGGGAAAGTACGTATTTGCATCGATTACCGAGATCTGAACGCAGCCTGCCCCAAGGATGAGTTTCTTCTTCCCATCACAGACGTCATGATTGACAATACATGTGGTTTTGAACGCATGTCTTTCATTGACGAATTTTTGGGATACAATCAAATCAAGATGCATCCTGAAGACGAGAAGCATACTGCCTTTCGGACACCATTGGGAGTATACTGCTATACGGTCATGCCATTCGGATTGAAGAATGCCGGGGCTACGTACCAACGGGCTATGAGTAACATATTCCATAAGCATTTATGCAAGACAGTGGAATGTTACGTGGATGATGTAGCTGTCAAAAGCCGCCTCAAGGATAATCACATCCGAGACTTGAAGATAGTATTTGAGTTGATGCGCCAACAACAACTTAAAATGAATCCTACAAAGTCCTTTCTTGGTGTATCCAGTGGCAAATTCTTGGGATTTGTCATTACCGCCAAAGGCATTCAAGTGGACCCTGATAAAGTCAAGGCCATCTTAGAAATGCGACTGCCCCGTAATCTAAGGGAACTCAGGGGATTTCAAGGTCGTCTGGCTTATATCCGGAGATTCATATCCAACCTCTCTGGGAGATGTCAGCCTTTTTCTCGTCTCATGAAGAAAGGTGTATCCTTCGTATGGGACGAAGCCTGTCAGCAAACGTTTAATGATATCAAACGCTACCTCACTAGTCCACCAGTTCTGGTGCCTTCTGTCATAGGAAGACCATTCTTGCTGTACGTTCGAGTGATGGATCATTCTCTGGGAGCTCTTCTTGCACAGAAGAACGATATGGGACATGAACAGGCTATCTACTACCTCAGCAGGATGATGGTCGGAGCTGAATACCGGTACAATCCAGTAGAAAAGAATGCTTGGCGCTGATGTTCGCTATCCAGAAGATGCGACACTATGTCACAGGCCAGACTATTCATATCATCTCCAGGATCATTCCTCTTTGGGTACTGATGAACAAGCCAAGTGTTCTTAATTCCCGACTTACGACTTGGGCGATGTTATTAACACCGTATGAAATGGTGTACGACCCTCAAAAGTCTATCAAAGGCCAAGCGTTGGTTGATTTCCTAGCCGCTCATCCGATCCCGGAGGCTTCCAAGCTATACGAGGATATTCCCGATGAAGTTGCAGAATGTAATTCCGCAATGGAAGGCGATGCATGGCAACTATTCTTCGATGGTGCCTCTAGGACTGGTCCCAGGGGAAACGTGGTTTCAGGAGTAGGAATTGTCCTGGTTACTCCTGATAAGCTCGTCATCTATCGAGCGTATTCTTTCAACGATCCCTGTTCCAATAATGTGGCGGAGTATAACGCTCTACTAATTGGGCTCCAAGTCGCTAAAGAATTGGGCGTCGAATCTCTGGAAGTTTTGGGTGATTCTCTGATAATCGTCAATCAAGTCAGAGGAATATATGAAGTCCGAATCCAGACCTCATCCCCTATCACCAAGCAACAGTCGAGATAGCCATGACTTTAAAGGATTCTTCCTTGAACATGTGCCTCGATCTCAGAATCTGGAAGCTGATGCCCAAGCCAGTCTAGTTGCAGATTTAGCCATTCCTATAAGAAGGCAAAATTCGGTGATCCTTCTTAACAGAGATTTACTCTGTGTGAAAAACAACTTTCACATAGAAAGCAGCTACGCTGTGAACACAGATCCTCCCAAGAGAGACTGGAGAAGCCCCTTTATAAATTTTGTGGCATAGAGAATCTTGCCGGAGGACCCTAAAGAAGCAGTATCCGTCAAAAGACGTTCATTATGCTTCTATCATGACGCGTCTTCACAGTGTCTATATCGCCGGACCTACGACCGACTGCTATTGAGATGTCTCTCCGATGACGAGGCACAACGGATCATCCGTGAAGCTCACGATGGCATATGCGGAGCGTATCAACCCGGTCCTAAGCTACAGGATCGTATCAGGAGAATGGGCAATTACTGGCCTACTATGATCACAGATGGAATAAAATATGCAAGACAGTGCAGAGCCTGCCTGGTCCATGCAGACTTTATCCATCAACCTCCTGAACGTCTGCATCCTACGGTTGCATCGTGGCCTTTCGAAGCATGGGGTATGGATATCATTGGTCCTATTCACCCGTCTTCTTCGAGAGGTCACCGGTTCATACTTGCCATTACGGATTATTTCTCCAAATGGGCAGAGACAATCCCTTTCGCTGAGGTAAAGGCATCCAATGTGATCAGCTTCATCAAGCATCATGTCATTTATCGCTTTGGGATACCCCGAAGGATAATTCATGACAATGGACCTCAGTTCATCAGCCAAGCGTTTTATCGATTTTTTGATAAAAATTGGATACACAATGTGGCCTCTACGGCATATAATCCTGCTGCTAATGGTTTGGCGGAAGCTTTCAATAAAACCATTATCAAACTCTTGAAAAAGTTCATCTCGACGAACAAGAGGGATTGGAACGAGAAGCTAGGAGAATGTCTCTGGGCATACCGCACAACGGTACGAGTACCGACAGGTTGTACCCCATTTTCATTGGTTTACGGGAGCGAAGCAGTTCTCCCCATCGAAATCCAGATTCTGTCACTCAGGATAGCAGTGGCTAATGAGCTGACTCAAGAAAAGAATGACCTGTTAAGGCTTCAAGAGCTAGAAGGATTAGACGAAAAATGCCTCCAAGCTCAACAGCGCATCGCATTCTACCAGGCACGTATTTCCAGATCTTTTAATCAAAAGGTAAAGGAAAGAGTGTTCAAAGTTGGCGAGCTAGTTTTAGCTGTGAGAAGGCCAATGATTCTTACTCACAGGAGTAAGGGTAAGTTCCAGCCCAAATGGGAAGGTCCTTATGTGATAGAGACAACGTTCTCAAACGGCTCTTACAGGTTAGCCAAGCCTAATGGAGACTTGTTGATGGCTCCTATCAATGGCAAATTCCTGAAGAGGTACTATGCTTAACCTCCTTTGCTCAAGTAGAATATGGCAAAAATCTCATTCTGACAAAACTACTTCCAAAACGAAACTAGTTGGATCGTATTCTATCATGTCCATATAACCTCTGAATAGATATGTTTAACTAATTTGGAACTTTAAGACCTATCACGTCCATATTACCTCTGATAGTTTTTTGTGTACAAAGTTTAGCTAAAAGCATATTCTATCATGCCCATATAACCTCTGAATAGATATATCCTGCTAAAACTTACCGAGAGTATATCACGTCCAAATTATCTCTGATATCACTTTCACCCAAACCTATCATTTATATTCCAAAATGATGGGTCCACAAAGTCAGATGAAAGCCTCTTTATTATTCCCAGAAAGAGCAAAATTACATTAGAAAGCAAAAAAGTACATCACTTGGGAGGAGCGGTTAGGTCGCGAATCTGCCGTGCCAGAGCAGCCATTCTCTCATCCCTGGAGTTCAAAACGTCGGCGCGAGCCCGCTCCCACCTTACTGCATCATTGTTCAAAAAAGACAGCTCGGACTGAGCATGTGCAAAATCGACGTGGATGACACCCGCACGCGTCAAGTTCTGCTGAGCAGTCTCCATTTAATTCTTCAGCACATCTCGAGTTGCCGACAGAGAGACAGCCTTCTTCTCCGCTCGAGCGAGTTCATCTCTCAAACCGCAGACCCTTGCTGTCACTTCTCCATATTCGACTTCGTACTGAGTCAGCTGAGGAATGACGTACTCCAGTTCGGCATGCTCCTGATCCATCTCCTGTTGCTGTTCCTGGACAGATTTGTCCAGAGATTCCAGTTGCCCAGCAAGCTCTGCAGTCAGGGAGTCATACCTAGCTTGAACGAGACCGTCAATGCTGCCTCGAGATAGCTGCAGATATTCGTTAATGGGTTGTTCCAAACCATTAACTATCTGCTCTAGCGCATCATCTCTTCCAGTGTCACTGAAGTGTCTAATCTGCGCTATAGTAAGGTTGCAGGACGTCCTCAGAGCCTCAAAACCTAAGTTCTTCTCCATCACCATTGATATCAGCATCTTCAAAGTGGCATAGAAAATGGTAAAAAACTGCTCTACCAACATGGTGAGATTCAAGTGGGTGCTGGGGGTGGCTGCAATATCAGAGAATCCCCCTCCAGGAATGACTGCTAACGACGTTGCCACAGTCGTCGCCTCGATAGGTGGCACGACAAAAGAAGATGCGCCAACACCGAACGAAGCAACCGGCGTACTCAAAGGAGGCATTGTCACAATGACAGGCTCATCCACCTCTTGAGATATCGGAACCGTCTCGGGCGAGCCGGCCCCCGAAAGTGTCCCCTCTTCGAAGTCGGGCACCTCCATGTCATCGTCAGGACCTGACACAGAGCCAAAAGGCGCATCAACGCTTCCCTCCCCGTGGATGTCTTCCCCTGAAAAGAAGACAAAAGAAAGTTAATATCAACATGATGTTAATTTTCCTAAAAAAGAGGCGTAAAGACGACATTTACCCATGGCCGATGGCATATATGTCGCGTCTACAGCCAGTACAACTAAATCATTTCTTAATGATGCTAAGCAAGCTATCATACCTGGAGAAAGTGGTATGTCAACCGACACTGACAAATATTCTTCCAGGTCCTCGTCAAGTTCCAACCGAGGTTCATCGGCTAGAATCTCGCTGGATGCACTGACAGACACGGCAGGGGTTTCTCTCGATGCTGATCTGGATAAAGATATCCTTATTCGTCTCGGCCCCGAAGGCGATCTTGTACCACTACCTGAAGCGGTAGCAGCGACAGCAGCCTCAAGCAGGAATTCTCCGGCACCGCCAGCCGGAACATTAAAGGTTCCTTCTCTAAAAGGCGAGGAACCTCCAATCAAAGAATCATCCCCAACAGGGGGAGATGCAGGCTCACTTCTAGGAGCCTCATTATCGGGAATCCTGAGAGGACGAGTAACCGTCTTCTTCTTCCTCTTGCAAGGGAAAGTCTTCTTCGGAGCAGGAGCCCTTCGCTTACCAAAGACTACCAGAGGCCCTGCAGGCGGAGGTACTTCACTCCTCGTTACCGCCAACAGAGGCTTATCTGGATTGACGGTATCTTCACCCTCATCGGAGGAGACTGAGAGGATTTCAACTCTTCCTCCAGGATTAGACGAGGGCATCCTGAAACTTCTACGCATATCAAAATTACGATGGAAGGTGTTGGTTGCCACATAGAACTGGGCATACGAGTGGAAGATGCGCAGCTCCGTTGAGAACGAAATGGTAGGCACAGTAAAAGTTGCTTCAGTGCAACCCATGATGAAGTATCGCCATCCTCTCGCTCCATCAATGAGTCCGCCCCTGGACCTGAAGCTGGTAACGGCATTGCCCACGTGCAACTGGTTGTACCCGAACTACCTGGCAAACCGACTAGGCAGGTAGGGCTCCAAGAAGCAATGGTCTTCACTTCTGTACAATAGATGGGAATGTCTAATATAGACCAACCAATTAAAAGCCTCAGGAGAAAGAACGATCTTCCCGTCGCCTATATCCTGAAGTCTGATCCCCTGTTGATTAAGATGTACAGAGAAACAGTGCAGAAAAGCTTCCAGCTGTGACTGAAGTTCAGCACCCGCCGACAGTCTAAAACTGTGGTCACGTTCCAGGAGGAATTCTTGTAATTCAGCAAGAAACTACCCCCCGAACTGCTGCCAGGGCCAGAAGATATCACCATGGGGTTGTGGAGAATTAACTATCCCATCAAATACAGGTATGGTAATTCTACCCTGGGAAAGCTATCGCGCCAAGTTTCATCGGCGAGCAGCCCATCAGTAAGGGCCCTCAGGCCAGCTTGTATGCGGCACACCATGGCAGGGAGCAAGCCCAGTCTTTCTCCGAACACCAGACGCACTGCAGGCCATAGCGTGTTACGGTGAATGCGGTCCGCAGATGCAATCCCGGGTACCACCAATCGACGCAGCCATATGGAGAGGAGGCCAACCAGTTGAGCTTCCTTGGACAGAGGCCTGCAGCAATGCCTCAAATAACTATAGGCCTTGGTGCCTGCAGGATACTTCCCTATCCCTTCGTCGAGAATCCGATCTGGAGCCCCTGTGTCTTCCATAAGATCGTCGACTACCTGAGCACTAAGCACGCTCAGAAAATTCAAAAGCTGATCCTTGCCTTCCAAGACTTTCTCTGGCTTAGCAGCCCTAGCCCGGTGAAAGAAGAGGTAGGACACCCATTTATTGATATGAGCCAAATCTGAGGGCTCACCATGAAAAGCAGTGCAAGCAAGGTAGTGGCACATCAGCTCCTGGTACACTGCCACTACCCGAGGGTCTGAATCCCCCAGCTCCCGATTTGTGGGAACATACTCTTCATATGAAGTATCCTCCATCGGCAGTCTCGAGATCTCTGCCATCTTGTGGAGGGCCAGTCCCAACTCCCCCAGTAGAGTGGCAAAAGTCCCGATGAGCGAGATATATCGCTCCATCAGAGCCAGAAACAGGTTAGGGTTGAGAGGTAACCCAACACTGGTAGCACTCATAGCTGCGTACAGACCAATGCCCTCAAGCTCGGTCTGAAAATGCTTTAGGGCCCATTCAGCTAAGAGAACCCATCGAAGATTTGTAGGGGTGATCCACCCACTTGTCCGAGGGTTCACCTAAGGGTATACTCCTCCGTGCCCCATAAAATCGTTACAGAAAGTCGGTAATTGGACCGGCTGGAGCAGTAAACTATCTTTACTCGGGACACTGGCCGGGTACAGTCCCCTGAACGGCATCACAGAGCCGGAAGGGCGGCTGACAAATGACCCCTGGTCAGCTCCTTTCAGATAAAATATCTTCCCCGGTCGGTCGTGAAGATCGGGAGTCAGCGTCCACGACATCCTCCTGGGATGTGTAGCATGAAAGAACGCCGAGATGGGGTAGTCCCTCGGCATCTTGGGCAGATACAGAACCAAGCCCCCGACAGAGAAAACCCATAGTTCTTTCTTGGGCTTCGTCTGGGACTGCTTGTCAATCATGTCCCCGAAAAGAAAAGCCGACTTTATATATTGGTCCCCGTCTATGTACGTCAGGGGCTCTCCGTTGATCATGTTCAACAGCGTTCGCTCGCCTTGAACCGAAATTAGGATTCCCCTTCCTTCAGGATATTGGGGTCCAGAGATGGAAAATGTCACGTGGGACAAATCCTCTAGATAGTTGGAGTGCAGCATCCCGGCAGCGGAACCCATCACCTCAGCCAGCGGAGACGCATGCAAGTTAACTACAAAATACACGAAACACACGTCAGTTTCTATACTAGACATTACAATCTTGCAGCATATGCTAAAAGGCATCAGTCTGTGCTTTACGCCAAGACTGTAAAAACTTGATCTTTTATGCTGGAATCGCATTCCAAGGCGTAAAAGTCAAGAACTGGCAGTACACACAAAAAACCAGAGAGTCTGTGCTTTTACGCCAGACTACCAAAATTTGAGTCATTAAGCTGGAATTTTTATCCAAAAGCGTAACACTCAAAATTTTATGGTATACGCCCAGTTTCGATAGTCCGTGCTTTTATGCCCGACTGCGAAAATATGGAGTTTTTGCACTGAAATATTAGAAATGTGGGCGTAAAAGATGAAACATCTCTGTGCATCATCTTCCTCGAAGAGGCTATCAGCACAGAAGACGACCTAGCACGATCACGTACGACATGTGCGAAGGATTTTTCTTCGTTCATTCTTATCGTCCCAAAAGCCTCACCTATAAAACCCGGTGCACAGCTCGTTGGCCGGATACTTCGTTCAGAATGAAGCTCGCCGTGCCCGACGGAAGTCGCCCCTGCTTGGGCAGAGGAGTGAGAAGAAGAGTCAGTCTTCTTTCCCTTAGAGTAGGAGATCGGTTTCGGGGCCATTGCTGAAGACTCTGTATGCTCGGAGAGGAGACGAAGGAGATAACTCGAACAGTCGAAGGCTTTCTTTTGCAAAAGACAGATGAAAAGATTTTCTCTGAAAACCGTGGGGTATATATAGAGTTCGGATGGACTCCTCAAATCCCTAACCAAATCCCATATTTAATATTCGGTTCTGATTAGAGATTACGTCAGCCTATTACTCAGAGAAGGCGGACAGTCAGCGAATTCAAAAAGTTTTCGTGCAAAGATGATTCGTGGTTTTACGCTAAGGAGCTTTCTATGTTCGACAGCTACTGATCTACCTTTTTATGCTCATAGGCTACAAGTCTATGGTTTTACGCTCGGATGCTTTTATGCTCGGTAGCTTTTACGCTTGAGAGGCTACAAACCTACGACTTCACGCTCAGAAGCTACAAATCTATGATTTCACGCTCTGTGGCTTTTACGCTCAGTGGCAACAGATCCACAACTTCATGCTCGGAAGAATTTCTTTACAGAGGCTACAAATCTATAGTTTCTACGCCCGAATGCTCTCATGCTCAGCAGCTTTTATGCTCGAGAGGCTATGAACTTATGATTTTACGCTCATCTACGTTACAGATCCATGACTTTTCGCATATCTGAGAATACGTAGGCCAGAGTATGCGTATATCTGAACTATTCTCAAGGCGGTCATTTACAAGAGTTCACACAGAAGATACTCCTTCTTGGCCGCAAAATATCCCAAGTACCCGAAGCATACAGATTTCAACATTAAAAATTACTCTTCTTCTTGGGTCGATTGGAGGTTCATCCAGAACCCAGTCTGAATATCTCATCTACAGTTCAAGATGGCAACTCAATTTTTGACAGCCATTTTTCGCCCTGTTCCAAGGGATTTTCAAGGAATCATTCTTGAAGATGATAAGTCTAAAAAAAAAAATCTGTTTATCAGAAGTGACAGTTCAGAATTCTACGCAGATCCCCATTCCTAACAGCAGGACAGTTCGAACACTCGACTTAAATGCTAAAGCGGCTTTTTTTATGCATCGTCAGTTATGCGTAGAAGACAGGACGAGACCTAGCACTCTTTCTATCAGAGTCGGCGTAAAAGTATCAGACGTGTCGAAGCTACACATATTCAGACTTTATCACAGCAAAATATATGGCAGAATGATCATATGCACAGAAGAAGACAATTTTAGTAAATCATGATTACATATGAGGGAAATCCAGTCTACAAGGGTTTTTCATTATTTTTATGGTTACATATGAGGGAAATCCCGTCTACAAAGGGTTTCTTCATCGTCATTTGAAGAGCGCGCCCAAAATCTGTTCTGCCAGGTTCTCGCACGGGTGGACTTCTTCATCCATCTTCTCCAGCAGTTAGTCGGTTTCCGCAACCGACTAACAAGAAAATAATCAATGGCAGGAGGGTACAAAACTGGGCCCGCATAAATTATGCAGATCCCATCCTCCGTACGCCATGGCAGATTGAGTTGAGGTATTTCACCCAACTCAATACTCGAGGACAGAGCTAATTTATTTGCTCTCGTCCATGAACGACGGGGCTAGTTCGTCCCTCGTCCACAAGTATCAGGAGAAGATACAGCTTGCAAGCTGTGTGGTCTAATGAGACCCTTTCTCTCTTCTAAAGAACTGCCATACAAAGTTGGTGATTATCCCGACCAAAGGAGGCTATGATATCCTTCTATGATCCATCATTGCAGTAGATATTTGCTCGAAGATGCCAACTTTTTCGGCTCCTTACATGCTGGAAGAACATGGTCTTCTTCTTCCTCAAGTCGACCCGACGAAATCCGGCCATCACCTCTGTGTGGTGAAGGAAATATGCCATCATCTCTGTATGGTGAAGGAAATATGGGAAGAACATGTTAACTCCTCAGCCTTTATATAGGCGAAAGAGATCACGCCGAATCCCAATGAATCCGCCAAGAAGTCAGCCTTAAAGAACGTGTCAGACTTGACCGTTTCATGCTCTATTCAAAGCGTTTCAAATTACGAGGAACTTTTCATGCTTCATTCAAAGCATTTCAAATTACGAGGAATTTAAAAGCTTTGAAGGGGGTCTTGTAGAAGCATGAAAATATGCTGGATAACTATACGCAGTATTTTGATGCTGGGCAGCATAAAAAGATGACCTCAGAGCCATCGGCGTGCAAACAGAGCTTTTCCGCTGAGCACAGCGTAAAATATAAAGCTCAAGGACTATCCGCGTAATGCAGTATGTCCAGGCTGCTTCAGCGTAAAAAGGGTGCTACATCGCCTTTATGGTGTAAAACTCATCCGCTTTAAATGCAGCATTGAAGCATACGAGGAACGCTTCGTATTCCCCAAAATGAACCTGTCAAAGCATACAGTGAACCCGACGTCTGACTCCTGACAAAGAGTACTGCACGACTACCCAGACGACGGCTATAATGATGGCGCGGCACAGCGACCCAGACTGTCGTTTAGTGCCATTTTCTTGGCGTAAACCACTTTTACGCATACAAAGTAATACGCTGCCTACTTTTAACAGGCAGACGTGAGCTTCTTACGCTCCGCAGAAGACTGACAGGCTGCCACGTCAAAAGTTGCTCTTCGTACAGGGCTCGAGGCACGTCTCTACATTTAATGCACAGAAGGGTGACAGAGCCTCGAGGCACGTCTCTGCATTTAATGAATGATGGCAGACCTTCGGGACACGCCTCTGTATTTAATGCACGGAATGATGGCAAATCTTCGAGACACGTCTCTAGAATACGCTGCCTAGTTTTACACAGGCAGATGTGAGCTTCTTACGCTCCGTAGAAAACAGACATGCTGCCACGTCAAAAGCTGCTCTTCGTACAGGGCTCGAGGCACTTCTCTGCAATTAATACGTGGAATGATGGCAGATCTTCGAGATACGCCTCCACATTTAATGCGCAGGATGGTGGCAGATCTCTGCATTTAATGCAAGAGATCTTATTATATCTCCAAAAGCCGTGATTTCGGCTAAGATGTCCACATCATCACTATGGCACATTACGCCATCAGGCTATGGGAGCACGCTGTACGCTATCTCCTTAGAATACGCCAACTTGGGCCATATTTGCATTGGTGCATATCAAAGTTATTCGGTCCATAATTCGCTCAAGGCCTCAGTCAGGGGAGGAGGATCAGCTATCTTCTGCGCCTACTCGGCTTCTGTACCAACTCGGCTTCTATGCCAACTCGGCTTCTATGCCAACTCGGCTTCTATGCCTACTCGGCCTCTACGCCTACTCGGCTTCTATGCCTATTTGGCTTCTACGCCATGGTGACAGTTATTGGCTTCTACGCCAACCTTTTCTACGCAAGGGATAACTACCCACGTGGCTTTTATGCCGTAATCTTCGCAGCAGTTATACGCGTTATCTCTTAATGATATGCGTCACACTCTCTTTCAAAGGATCATTTATACGTGGATAATGGTTATTATAACCGTTGCGTAAAAGGTGCTATGCTTTCCACTACCCGACTTCTACGCCGACTGAGTGGTCACTGTCACTAAAACCCTATAAATAGAGACCTCTCTCCACAGAGGTCCAAGGTCGAGAAAAAAAGGGGTCAAAGAAAAAGGTCAAAGATTCCAAGATCAAAGGAGAAGGTCAAGGAACTGAGAGTCAAAGAGTCTTTGAGAGAGAAGAATCCAGAGCTCAGGCAAAGAGAAGTGATCGACAACTTTGGCATCGGGCATCCACTCTCTTCTGCAACCTTCGAAGCTGCTTTCCGTCTTCTACGGTACTTTTTCATCATTGTGTGGTCCAAGGGACAAAGTGATCGACTGCAGATTAGACTCCTATAGCAATATTTACCCAGATTAAATAAATTGTACTCGACATCCTCGTATAGGATTAATTATATAATCTTGTTTGTAAACTGAGAAGGGCGGGTTTCGTATAAACCTCATTTTCCATTTCTTTTGTTTATTATCAAACACAACAGTGGCAGTTTCATCCAACTGAGCAGTGCATTCAGCTTCAACAGAGAGGAATCAGTGCATCCAATGCACTGAGCATTCACATCAAGCATGTCCTTGCATTCTGCAGAGAGCAGTGGCAGTAATGCTTTAGTCTGAAGATCAACAGCAGCAACAAGTGCATTTTGTAGTGCATCAATGCACTGAGATACAAGCAGAGCACAACAAGGATCTTCAGTTCAGTGTGCAGCTCGAGTTCACGACTATGTAGTGACCAACTGAGGAGAGCTACACAGCAGAGCATTTATATCAGTAGCAACAACCAAGTCACCTTGCAGCAGCAACTCTATGCAGTGCAACCATCAGCACGGGTATCAACACAGTAGCAGCATCAGCAAAGTCGAAGCAGAGGTTAGGTGTATTAGTTAGCTAGTTGGGTTTAGTAGTTATCAGTGAGGTTAGATGGGATAGTGTTCAGTTAGTTAGTATTAAGGTTAGCTAGTAGTTTGGTATAATAGTTAGTTAAATAAAGTTGTTAGTTTAATAGTTAGATAGATATGTGTATTAGTTAGACTCTTAACTATATGTATCTATATATGTATAAGGGTATTGATGATAAGTTAGTAGGTATGTAATTAATATGTATCATATGTTAGAAGTTAGTAGTATTTAATAGTTAGTATATGTTTGGCATATAGTTTAGTATATAGGGATTAGCTATATATTAGCTTTATGCATTATGATTTGATTACTTTGGGATACCAAGGTAATATCAAGGTAATTGGTCAATACTCAAGGTATTGGGTTTGAGTATCGGGATGGGTGTGTGGTAGTAGGATACATTTTGGTTCAAAGCCTAGGTATCCAAGTTGTTTAGTTAGCTAAGATTATATATGTATTGTCTTATATATCTATATATAAATTACTATTTTCATATCTAAAAACTTGTATATCCTGTGATACGGTATTTTGTGTGTATCCTAGTATCTTAGCGTAGCTAGTGTGGCTTAGTTTCATAGTATATAGATCTAATATCCTAGAGTTGGACTCATACGACCTAGAAATAGTCGGTTTGACCAAGTTTGATTATTTTGACTTAGAAATGGCTTTATGAACTAGAATTGCAACAATTTAACTTATTTCTATTCCAGAACCTTGTATTGATGCAACATACCATATATAGGTCTATGTGACACCAACTTGGGCATCGAGAGACACACCTTGCTCAGGACTTCAGGAGAGTACATTTCTCTGTTAGTTTTTATTTCATAATAGTGTATATATCTCATGTTCTAGAATTGTATACTAAACTTTTACACAGTGGTTTCACAGACTGGTACTACATGGATCCTGTCAGGAGATGTTATCCCCTACCGTGTTCAGCGGATACTTCTGCACATATATTTTATCGTGTGTATTGGGTATTAATTATTTATATTTTGTGTTCACACACTGCTAGTGTTCAGTGTGCTTATTTGTGTACACACACTACTCGTGTTCAGTGTGATTATATTCTTGTACACCCATTGCTCATGTTCAATGGCCATATTCGTGTACGTAACGTGTCATGCTTGGATCCATTGGTATTAGTTGGGGATGGGAGAGTAGAAGTTGATTATGTGATCAAAGCTCCAGTATTATTCGAGTACATGTTGATTACATACCAAATTTGTAATCGAGTTACCTTATTTATCATTTTAAACCCAAACCGATCACATAATAAACTTGTATTTTGAGGCACATTAGTTAGATTTTATCTATTTCTTTACATTGCAGATATTTATATTGTTTGTTCTCTATTCCAGTATATTACCTGTTTTCTCTTGTTCATTTCATTCATATATTTAGTTATCTTATATTCTTTTCTATTTTCTATTTTATATACTCGATTATGTATTTATAACTTCTTTCAGACTTATGTACTTTGTTCCAATCCTGATTGGATATATTTTTCCAGATAATTGGCTTATAGATCAGTGTCCTGCATTCTATTGGCTGTAGAATGGTATACCTTTAGAGGATGCTCCTGTAGACCAGGAGGGCTTAGTTGCAGAGTTTGAGGAAGTTTAGTTTATTTTAGTGGACTTGTATTAGATATTCTTTGAGATTCATGGCATGTATATTATTTTAAACATGTGGTTTGTATCTTGTTTCTTTCCTTCGCTATTACATTCATGTTCTATCTTTTTTAGTTTGTATTGTGATTGAGTTTTGTTACATCTGTGAGATACTATATTGTTTCTCCGTTTGGAGTTGAGATGATTGAAATGTACCATATATATATTGTTGAGATGTTAGTTAGTTAAAGTTGGCCCAAACAACGTTCTACCACCGATGCTGCGGTATAGGCTGGACGTACCCATGTATTCGTGCCCGAATATCCGGGTGCGTGTCATGATACATTTTTAGTGGTGGCCCATGCAGGTTTGTTCTAGAGTCTCAATTAGAGCGACATCGTTGTAGTGCTCGCCTAGAGTACTTCTATGAGCCTGCTTTAGGATATAGGATTTAGGCTGAGAGTTTACTCAATCACAACTAAAAAATATTCCAATATCTGTTTTGCAATCCTTATCTTTTGAATATTTGCTTTACTTTGAATAAAATCTATCCTTCATTGACAATATCGTATCTTACTCAATATTGATTCCTTTGTTCCATCTATCTTCAGGAGCAAGTCGGTAATGTTATCTCAAGTTCAGTCTATCGTAATTCTTTTCCAGCTCATGCTTTATTTGATTCTAGTGCTTCGTATAGTTTTGTATCTGTATCTTTTGCTCTGAGACGTCGTCTTGAGTCTGAACCATTGATGAGGACTTGCAAGATCACAACCGAGGGTAGCATTATTCAGGTTACTGATGTTTGCAAGGACTGGAGAGTTTCTTTGGGAGACCGAGAGTTGGGCGTATGTGTAAACCCCCTCGACCAGAAATTAGGGTTAAATTATTAAATTAGCATGATTAGGGTTAACTTGAATTAATTATGATTTATTATATAGTAATATAAATACCTGTGAAATGATTTGATTATTTGGAATAATACCCTAGTTGTTGCCCTAAAACAAATTCCACATATTTGACCTAGACCTGTAAACCCATCATATTGAACCTAGAATAAACCCCGAATATTGATTTCCGTGCCAAATTTTAGTCGCACAAAAGTCGTTACAAACGTCCGTGCGCAAATTAATTAAATCGCATAATTACGTTCGCTGCCCGTTCCAGTTGATATTGAGACCCAACCTCAACCAGTTTTGACCAACCCAGATCACGATATTATTGTACACTGAGCCTACTACACCAATGACCCTTGCCCAACCTAATTTAGACTCCCAGATTTTATTTAAATTAAATTAGAGACACCCGGTACATTAATTATAAATTAATTAATGTGGCTACCCAACCTCAATTAAATTAGACCCAACTCCAACCCAAACCCACATCCACACACACAAGCCTCATACAAAACACCATACACCACCCTAGTCCAATGAGGAACACCAAATATGGTGTTTGGTTACATTAAATCCCTAATTCTAGATATTCTGCAAATACCAAATTGTTCAGGGACCTAATTGCAAAATTGCAATGAGGTGTCCCCCTCTCATTGGCCCAAACCATCATGGAGAAAAGAAATGGTCATGCCTAACCGTATGCATTAATTTCCCCCCTTTTCTATGTACTTACCTTACTTTATGTAGGGCACATCATGGTCCTACATTTGAAATAACCCATTCCTAGCCCTCCACTCATCTTGATGGACAACCCCACTCCCCAAAAATTTAGGTCCAGCCGGCCCTAACCCCAAGATAGCCCCCCCTCACTCTCTCTCCTACATATACCTTCATTACAACACATTAAAAGAAAAACAAAAACCTAAAAATTCCTAAAACCCTAACTTCACTAAACTGAACTCTTCCTTCAGCCCGACCCTAACTTCCTCCCCGCGCCCGACTCCGGCCGCCACCACACCGACCTGACCACCCTCGCCTGCCTTCCCCCCACCTGCCACCTGAGCCACCAGCCACCACGACGCCGGAGCAGCTCCCACCACCGACTTCCCCAACCCGGCTGCTCTCTTCCCCGAGTGCACAGTCGACCACCCTTCCACCTCGTACTCCGCCACCACCGCACCGCCAACTGCCAAACTTCACCGACATCACCCCCTGCCCATCCTCTTCCTCCCCGTAAATTTTCAGCCGACGACGTCAACACACCGAGGAGAAATCACCCCCGCAGCGCCGGTTGTTCCAGACCGCGGGGCTGCTGTGCCGACGACCCCGCACGACGCCGGAGCACCGTCCGGCCACCCCCCTCCGGCGACGGTCGACCACCTTGACCCCCTCGACCTGAGGTACAACCTAGTGCCTGATTTTATGTATATTTATTGGTATTTAGCTATGTATTTTAGACAGCAAGTTGTATATATACAGATCCAGTAATAGTGTATTTAAATACATATTTTAGTACATTGTATATATAACCCTGTATAAAATAAATAATATATATATACTATATTTTTTTTGTGTACTTTATATAGGCTAATAAATAAACGTATGATATATGCTAAGTAGTGTATTAAATACTTAAGTATTTAAATACCTAATATGTATATAGATATGTAAAATTTACATGTATTAAATCTAGCATGTATATGTATTCAAATGTATACTTTATTTTCTGTATTTTTGTAGTATATTTATGTATAAGTATATACATTATTTTAAATATACTCGGAGTATAAATTATGAAAAATATATAGTAAGTATTCACAAATATAATGTATGCACATACATAGTATATGTATACTAGAAGCTTAAATACTTTATTTATATTTAATTAAAATACCATAAGTATATGTCTAATAAAAGTATTCAGATTTAAATACTTAAATTGTTTTTATTACATAACATTATATGTAGTGTGTATTGGATATTTTAAGATATTAAATAAAATATATATGGCATGGTGTATTTTAAATAGGTTGTTATATCTAAAATAAGAATGTGTATTTTTACTTGTACAAAATTATTATCTAAAAATATATATGTATATATATATGAATTTATGATATTACCCAATTATGTACAGATATTTAATAGGTGTATCATTAGTATATACTAATTAATACATAAGTACTATTTTTCTACTATTAAACAAATATAATGTTTTATTAAATATGATTTAGTGTATATATATAAATACTGGTACTAGCTATATATATATACAGTCCCGACCCTTGATAGCTGTAGATACGAACAGTGTGTCTTAGTCGTGCTATTGTAGCGACTAATTTGGTCATTACTATATCCTATATAGGATTGCTGGACACTACTGCCGAGGCATCAGGAGCAGGACTTTGGATTTCGCAGCTACTCGGGACAGGCAAGTATACCTTGCTGGATTACTGCTTAAAATTAAATATTAAATATTGCAAATATACATGAACTGTGTGCGTCCGAGATTAACTCGGGTGCAGTCGACAATGCGTCGATGAATAGTGTACATGTCCTAGTTGCTAGCTGACTCACCTTCTTCTGTGAGGATATTTTGATATCTTCCTTGACCATGGCACTAACACGTATCGCGATGGTACACTCATATTGGGATACGGGTCCGCGTACCCGATTCGCTATCGGTACGTACGACATGCATCATGGACTAGCATGTATTTTAGAATAATATAGTTAATTGAGACTTGACATCTAGATACGGTACACTCAAGTCGTGCATTCGACTTGCGTATCTACATTGGGCGGGAAGGACAACTGATGGACGTATGGGATACACCCATCGGACTCCGTAGTATCCAGAGGAGCCACGGATCCGATGATTTCCTTTATTCAGATACCCCACTCTTCGGAGTGGTACGGATGTATATATCATTGCAGATACCACGTCCCCTAGAGTGTTGGATGTTACATACATACAGATACCTCATTCTTCGGAATGATGGATGTTGCAGATACCATACTCTAGAGGACGTTGGATGTTATGTCTATACCTACTTATACGTTCCGAGGTTGTCCTTACATTGTATTCACTTAGATGGTTAGCACACCCCTCTTTACTTTTATTCAGTACTATATCTGGCATGCATATTGTATCTTGTTACGTCCCTCTGAGGACCTGGTTATCTTCCAGATCTGGACGAGGCATATTATCCCACAGTTACGGGCCAGGTGTGGAGACGAGGTTTGCTCTTGACGAGGAGCTGGAGGTACTTCCATCAGAGTACCCCTGATCAGATTGGTAGGCCTTCCGCCTATGACTTGAGCTCATTACCTAGTTAGCAGTTGTTTCAGTCACTCTCATTTCAGTACCTTATTTCCAGACTATCAGTACTTATCTCTAATATTTGTTGTGGGTTTGTTCCCACCAGACATATTTCAGTTGTATTATGTCATTCGACTATGTCCTTATATTCCAGTCTTTCATTTCAGTATTTACTTGTTTGTGGATGAGATTAGACACTGCCTGTTGATATATTAGACTTGTTAGATTTAGGACAGCGTAGCACGCTTCGCCAGGATCTATTAAATTGGGATATCCTCGGAGACGTGTCAGCTGGCCAATGCCACGTGGCCTGGTTCCATATATTTTGGGACTGGGGTGTGACATGGTTTTAGTGGTGGCCCATGCAGGTCTGAAACACCAAACATCTATCGCTTGTGGAATGGTAACATGCCCAGCGAGCCTGCAATAGGATAGAAATTATTAGGTCTCATCTACCTTGATCATCGCCTTTGAACCTCTTTCGTATCTAATTATTTGAATATCTGCATCCTGTTTGATTCCGTACTCTTTTAATGAAGTTCCATCTTTTACAGCAAGATGAACTTGCGTAGCGACCGCGAGGCATACGGTACCGTAGTGCCATCCACCACCCCACCGAGGGAGGAGACGACCCAGGGACCACCCGAAGAGCAGCCTCAGCCACAGGCACCGGTGATCCCCCAGGCCCCGATGATATATTGGCACCAGACTTCTTCTAACGATCCGACACAGCAGCATGAGGGTCAAACTTCTCAGACTATCCCGATGCAGCACTTCGAGGGCCAGACTTCGAGGACTACGCCGATATCGCAGACCGAGAGGCCGACGTCTCAGGAGACACCTACAATACAACCAGAGGATTCACCTCCACCCATTTTACCCCAGATGCCATATCCAGAGGAACAGTCGCAGATGTTCCAGTTCTCCCAGACTATGATGCAAGCGCAGTGGCATCAGACCGAGACTTTGAGACGGAGCTTGATGGCAGATCTAGAGAACGCCAGGAGGTTCCATCATGGTCTAACGTATGAGCTACAGAGGTACACTACCACCCAGGCGAGGATCTCTTACGAGAAGGTTCTGTCAGAGGCTAGGATCCAAGAGGCTATTAGCAGAGGATCGAGGCTTTCCAATATAGCTACACCAGCTCAGCCACAACCGGGAGTAGGAGGATCGATCCGGCATCCAGGAGTACAGTCGCAACAGAGGGTTGTGCCGTATCCGTATAGAAAGATGCCGATATGTCACTATTGTAGAAAGAAGGGACATATTCAGAAAGATTGCAGAAGAAGGTCAGGACAGTGTTTTAGGTGTGGATCAAACCAGCATCAGGCTCAGGAGGGTCCCCAGTACGTCAATAGGGCCAAACAGATAGTGTAAGGCCAGCTCCACCAGTCCTAGGTATATTCGTTGCATTGCTTAAAAATTTATAGATTATTATGTGTCTATTGATGAAGTATAATAGGGTGGCACAACTTTAAGACTTGCATAAGAAGATAGTGTTTATTCAGACGGTTGAAATTATAGGCCCAAACCCCAATTGGGTCGACTAGCGACTGAGATAAGGAGTGAGTATGACAACTGTAGAGATTGTAAAAATCTTAATTTTGTCCTTGTTTGGTTTTGTGAACTTAAATTATTTTTGTACCTCCTTTCATCAAAATCTAGCGTACTTATACTACCTCGCCTTATGTTGCTGTTACAGCCTAGCTTTTCAAGCTCAGCCTTTTATCAAGCTTGTTCACGACATATATATTATTGGACGCGTACACTAATACATTTCAGAATCAGAGTACTACGGTCTGATCAACCATAGTGCGCTTGGTTCGCCCTTCGCATAACTATTTTACGTGGATTGAGATATATAGTGAATAGTACGAATGTACTTGCCCTCTAGATATGCCTGAGCATATCGTATCCGTTACATAACTATACTGATACGAGCAAGTGAAAAGGAATTACCAAAATAGAATTTTAATCCACAACTGCCTTGACAATTCCCATTGAATTCTTTAGAACGCCTTGATCCCCATACTTCTAATCTATTAGCTCCCCCTTGAACACCTTATTATTATTTTCCGTTTTCTCTTGTTTCGGAAAGACGAAACCTCGTGCTTAGCATAAGTTAATACACATATAGTATTAGATGTACCCTATGGGTCGAATACATTATTTGATGATTATTTTGTAACCAAGGGCATATCCCATGTAATATTTGGGTTAAAACTTTTTGAGGATTGAGTAACAGGATTAAGTAAAAGTGGGGGAATGAGATTCCTGAAATTTAAGAGCCTTATGTGATAGAGGGGTAGACCCTAAGTTGGGTAGCAGTTGCATTGTCAACTAAAGAGAAACTCCCCTTAGTTGGGGTCGAGAAAGATTGGATGTAGAGGTTCAAGTCATTTTAAATTTTGAGAATTTTTAGAAGGATGATAAAAATGATGATGATTCAAAAAAAAAAATTTAGAATCTGGAAATTGTGGACCAAATACTTTTACTTGAGCGCATGATTTAAATTTTGGATATTGAAGGATTAAATCATTGATTTAAATTTTGAGGAAAAATGTGAAAATCTAGATTCGGACGATTGGTGAACTAGAATTCAAATTTTAAATGGAGACCTTTAAATATTGATTGTGGGATTTCCTATTAGAAAATATTGAGAATAGAGAATAAAAAAAAAATTGGAGAGTACGAAATTCACAAGTTGAGGTTAGAAATAATAAAATTGATCAAAATTTCTAGACGAAACTTTAACAGTTGAAGATTTCGATGCAAATTCGGATACGAGATGTCATAGAGATTTGAATCAGAGTGAATGTGGATTATTAAATTGAAAATTCTAGAAGAATGATTAATATGATAAGGGATTGATGAAAAAAAAATCGGGATATGACAAAGCAAATACTGATACGTGAGAATATGATTTAAAATTTTAATATTGAGGATTGAATCAACGATTTAAACCTAGAGGAAAATAAATAGAACCCTAAACATGGACATGGACAGATTAAATTTTAAATTGGAAGATTATATTAAAAGAAATTTTTGATGACAGGATTTCCTATTTGAACTATTAAGGATATAAATTGAATTTAAATTGGAAGAGTACAAAAGTCCATAGGAGGGAAAATATTGTTTAGTTTATTTCTAAGAGAGATTTTTGTTAGTTGAAGATCGCGATATAAAGTTTGATATGCGAAAATGTTATGCGGATTAAAAATTTAAAACTGGATGTTGATGAGGAAGAACGCTGGGTTAAAATTTTTTTTGGGACAATAACCATCTTAATTTAGAAGTGATTACGAAGGATGGATTAAAATTTAACTATCGCAAAGATATCGCGATTGACTTGCCCTAGGTATGTAAAGGGAGAACAGATTATGCCTTATTTTAATTTCGAGGATGGGACTTTGAGATGTGGAGATCGTCTCTATGTTCCGAATGGAGAGCTACGCCAGGAGCTGATGACGGAGGCCCACAGTCGACCTATTCTATTCATCCGGGAGGCACGAAGATGTACCGAGACCTGAGGCAGTACTACTGGTGGCACGGGATGAAGAGGGAGATAGCCCGCTTCGTGGCTAAGTGTCTAGTGTGTCAGCAAGTCAAGGCTGAGCATCAGAGGTCTGCCGAATTACTTCAACCGCTCTCGATACCGGAGTGGAAATGGGAGCACATCACCATGGACTTCGTCACGGGTTTTCCGAGGAGTCCTAGTGGTCGCAACGCGGTATAGGAAATCGTAGATAGACTCACCAAGTCTGCCCACTTTTTACCCTTCAGGGTTGGACAATCTACGGAAGTCTTGGCAGACTTGTACATGAGGGAGATTGTACGATTGTATGGAGTGCCAGTCAGTATCGTGTCTGACCGGGATACGAGGTTTACATCATACTTTTGGAGGAGTATGCAAGAGAGTCTTGGTACCCGCCTTAAGTTTAGTACTTCGTACCATCCGCAGACAGATGGACAATCCGAGCGCACCATTCAGACGCTGGAGGATATGTTGAGGGCATGCATGCATGACTTCAGCGGTTCATGGGAGGACCACTTGCACTTGGTCAAATTTTTCTACAACAATAGCTATCAGGCGAGCATTCAGATGGCTCCCTATAAGGCATTATATGGTAGGAAATGTCGTTCCCCAGTATGTTGGAGCGATGTAGGCGAGAGGCAGATTCTAGGGCCAGAGTTGATCGTCCATACAGTGGAGAAGGTGAAGAAGATCCAGGGGCATCTACGAGCAGCACAGGACAGGCAGAAGCATTGGGCTAATATGCATCGACGACCCCTAGAGTTCCAGGTGGGAGAACATGTGTTCCTGAAGATTTCTTCTACCAGAGGAACCATCAGATTCGGAGGCAGAGGGAAGCTGAGTCCGAGGTACATCGGACCATTCGATGTGCTAGAGCGCGTCGGAGAAGTTGCTTACAAATTGGCCTTGCCGCAGACACTGGAAGGAGTTCACGACGTCTTCCATATATCTCAGCTGAGGAGGTACATACCGGATCCGAGTCATGTGCTTGACAACTCGGAGATCACCGTGGTCCAAGCTTGCCATACCAGGAGAAGCCAGTAGAGATCCTAGACCGAAGCGAGAAGGTACTGCGAGGCCAGACTATCCCTCTAGTTCGTGTCGCATGGAGGCATCACGCACCAGGTGAATCAACCTGGGAACGAGAGGACGATATTCGACAACGCTTTCCCCATCTCTTCGAAGGTCTAGGTATGTGATAGTATTTATTTCATTCAATAGTTTTGATATATGTCTGTTTTAATTTCGAGGATGAAATGCTCTAAGGAGGGTATGTTGTAAACCCCCTCGACCAAAAATTAGGGTTAAATTATTAAATTAGCATAATTAGGGTTAACTTGAATTCATTATGATTTATTATATAGTAATATAAATACCTGTGAAATGATTTGATTATTTAAAATAATACCCTAGTTGTTGCCCTAAAACAAATTCCACATATTTGACCTAGACCTATAAACCCATCATATTGAACCTAGAACAAACCTCGGATATTGATTTTCGTGCCAAATTTTAGTCGCACAAAAGTCGTTACAAACGCCCGTGCACAAATTAATTAAATCGCGTAATTACGTTCGCTGCCCGTTCTAATTGATATTGAGATCCAACCTCAACCAGTTTTGACCAACCCAGATCACGATATTATTGTACACTGAGCCTACTACACCAATGACCCTTGCCCAACCTAATTTAGACTCCCGGATTTTATTTAAATTAAATTAGAGACACCCGGTACATTAATTATAAATTAATTAATGTGGCTACCCAACCTCAATTAAATTAGACCCAACTCCAACCCAAACCCACATCCACACCCACAAGCCTCATACAAAATACCATACACCACCCTAGTCCAATGAGGAACACCAAACATGGTATTTGGTTACATTAAATCCCCAATTCTAGATATTCTGCAAATACCAAATTGTTCAGGGACCTAATTACAAAATTACAATGAGGTGTCCCCCTCTCATTGGCCCAAACCATCATGGAGAAAAGAAATGGTCATGCCTAACCGTATGCATTAATTTCCCCCCTTTCCTATGTACTTACCTTACTTTATGTAGGGCACATCATGGCCCTACATTTGAAATGGCCCATTCCTAGACCTCCACTCATCTTGATGGACAACCCCACTCCCCAAAAATTTAGGTCCAGCCGGCCCTAACCCCAAGACAGCCCCCCCTCACTCTCTCTCCTACATATACCTTCATTACAACACATTAAAAGAAAAACAAAAACCTAAAAATTCCTAAAACCCTAACTTCACTAAACTGAACTCTTCCTTTAGCCCGACCCCAACTTCCTTCCCGCGCCCGACTCCGGCCGCCACCACACCAACCCGACCACCCTCGCCTGCCTTCCCCCACCTGCCACCTGAGCTACCAGCCACCACGACGCCGGAGCAGCTCCCCCCACCGACTTCCCCAACCCGGCTTCTCTCTTCCCCGAGTGCACAGCCGACCACCCTTCCACCTCGTACTCCACCACCACCGCACCGCCGACCGCCGAATTTCACCGACATCACCCCCTGCCCATCCTCTTCCTCCCCGTAAATTTTCAGCCGACGACGTCGACAAACCGAGGAGAAATCACCCCCGCAGCGCCGGTTGTTCCAGACCGCGCGACTGCTGTGCCGACGACCCCGCACGACGCCGGAGCGCCGTCTGGCCACCCCCCTCCGGCGACGGTCGACCACCTTGACCCCCTCGACCTGAGGTACAACCCAGTGCATGATTTTATATATATTTATTGGTATTTAGCTATGTATTTTAGACTGCAAGTTGTATATATACAGATCCAATAATAGTGTATTTAAATACGTATTTTAGTACATTGTATATATAACCCTGTATAAACTAAATAATATATATATACTGTATTTTTTTGTATACTTTATATAGGCTAATAAATAAACGTATGAGATATGCTAAGTAGTGTATTAAATACTTAAGTATTTAAATACCTAATATGTATATAGATATGTAAAATTTACATGTATTAAATCTAGCATGTATATGTATTCAAATGTATACTTTATTTTCTGTATTTTTGTAGTATATTTATGTATAAGTATATACATTGTTTTAAATATACTCGGAGTATAAATTATAAAAAATATATAGTAAGTATTCACAAATATAATGTATGCACATACATAGTATATGTATACTAGAAGCTTAAATACTTTATTTATATTTAATTAAAATACCATAAGTATATGTTTAATAAAAGTATTCAGATTTAAATACTTAAATTGTTTTTATTACATAACATTGTATGTAGTGTGTATTGGATATTTTAAGATATTAAATAAAATATATATGGCATGGTGTATTTTAAATAGGTTGTTATATATAAAATAAGAATGTGTATTTTTACTTGTACAAAATTATTATCTAAAAATATATATGTATATATATATGAATTTATGATATTACCCAATTATGTACAGATATTTAATAGGTGTATCATTAGTATATACTAATTAATACATAAGTACTATTTTCGTACTATTAAACAAATATAATGTTTTATTAAATATGATTTAGTGTATATATATAAATACTGGTACTAGCTATATATATATACAGTCCCGACCCTTGACAGCTGTAGATACGAATAGTGTGTCTTAGTCGTGCTATTGTAGCGACTAATTTGGTCATTACTATATCCTATATAGGATTGCTGGACACTACTGCCGAGGCATCAGGAGTAGGACTTTGGATTTCGCAGCTACCCGGGACAGGCAAGTATACCTTGCTGGATTACTGCTTAAAATTAAATGTTAAATGTTGCAAATATACATGAACTGTGTGCGTCCGAGATTAACTCGGGTGCAGTCGACAATGCGTCGATGAATAGTGTACATGTCCTAGTTGCTAGCTGACTCACCTTCTTCTGTGAGGATATTTTGATATCTTCCTTGACCATGACACTATACACGTATCGCGATGGTACACTCATATTGGGATACGGGTCTGCGTACCCGATTCGCTATCGGTACGTACGACATGCATCACGGACTAGCATGTATTTTAGAATAATATAGTTAATTGAGACTTGACATCTAGATACGGTACACTCAAATCGTGCATTCGACTTGCGTATCTACATTGGGCGGGAAGGACAACAGATGGACGTATGGGATACACCCATCGGACTCCGTAGTATCCAGAGGAGCCACGGATCCGATGATTTCCTTTATTCAGATACCCCACTCTTCGGAGTGGTACGGATGTATATATTATTGCAGATACCACGTCCCTTAGAGTTTTGGACGTTACATACATACAGATACCTCATTCTTCGGAATGATGGACGTTGCAGATACCACACTCTAGAGGACGTTGGATGTTATGCCTACACCTACTTATACATTCTGAGGTTGTCCTTACATTGCATTCACTTAGATGGTTAGCACACCCCTCTTTACTTTTATTCAGTACTATATCTGGCATGCATATTGTATCTTGTTACGTCCCTCTGAGGACCTGGTTATCTTCCAAATCTGGACGAGGCCTATTATCCCACAGTTACGGGCCAGGTGTGGAGACGAGGTTTGCTCTTGACGAGGAACTGGAGGTACTTCCATCAGAGTACCCCTGATCAGATTGGTAGGCCTTCCGCCTATGACTGGAGCTCATTACCTAGTTAGCAGTTGTTCCAGTCACTCTCATTTCAGTACCTTATTTCCAGACTATCAGTACTTATCTCCAATATTTATAGTGGGTTTGTTCCCACCAGACATATTTCAGTTGTATTATGTCATTCGACTATGTCCTTATATTCCAGTCTTTCATTTCAGTATTTACTTATTTGTGGATGAGATTAGATACTGCCTGTTGATATATTAGACTTGTTAGATTTAGGACAGCGTAGCACGCTTCGCCAGGATCCATTAAATTGGGATATCCTCGGAGACGTGTCAGCTGGCCAATGCCACGTGGCCTGGTTTCATATATTTTGGGACTGGGGCGTGATAGTATGTCTACTCGTAATGCCACTTCCGAGCTATGATATAGTACTCGAGATGGATTGGTTGAGTAGGCACCAAGCTAGTATCGTTTGTCGTAGAGGTAGAGTTTTGTTCCAGGCGCCAGGAGAGCCAGAGTTTGAGTTCGTCAGAGGAGTAGCAGAGCAGAGCGAAGGTGACTTCTGTGGAGCTTTGGTAGAAGAGCAGGATTCGCCACATCCATTGATTGTAGAGTATATAAACGTCTTTTCGGAGGAGTTGCCGGGGTTGCCACCGGACAGAGATGTGGAGTTCTCTATAGATTTGGTGCCAGGTGCAGAGCCAATATCACAATACGTCTATAGAGTAAACAACAGCGAACTAGAAGAGTTAACGAAGTAGGTGAATGAGTTGCAGGACAAGGGCTTCATCCGCTCTAGTTCATCACCATGGGGTGCTCTGGTACTTTTTATACCAAAAAAAGATGGGTCGATACACTTGTGTATCGACTACAGGGCACTCAAAGATACACTTGAGGTCGGGGTACCACCAAGTGAAAGTGAAGAAAGAAGACATTCCGAAAAAAGCTTTCAGGACTCGGTATGGGCAGTTTGAGTTCTTGTTGATGCCGTTTGGGTTGACCAATGCCCAGTGATATTCATGAACCTGATGAATAAGGTGTTTCATCAGTACTTGGATCAGTTTGTGGTAGTATTCATTGATGATATACTGATATATTCGAAGACCCTGGAGGAGCATGAGAAGCACTTGAGGATAGTTTTGGAGACCCTTAGGAAGGAGAAGCTATATGGCAAGCTTTCAAAGTGTGTGTTCTTCCTTGATAAGGTTGCATTCCTCGGCCATGGGATTACTGGAGACGGGATCTCAGTGGACCCAAAGAAGATTTCAACAGTTGAGTCATGGTCTACCCCGAGTTCAGTGGCGAAGGTCAGGAGTTTTCTTGGACTGACAGGCTATTATCGGAGATTTGTTCAGGATTTTTCCAGGATTGCAGAGCCGATGACTAGACTAACCATGAAGGACATGGAGTTCGTCTGCACTGAGGATTTTCAGTCTACTTTTGAGGAGCTGAAGAAGAAGTTGACTACAACTCTAATATTGACATTGCCACCAGGGACATGAAGATTTTTTATATACAGTGATGCATCGGGCAAGGGTTTGGGTTGTATGTTACAGTAGAACAGAAAGGTGATTGCCTATGCTTCCAGGCAATTACGCCCACATGATAAGAATTATACTACCCATGACTTACAGTTGGCAGGAGTTATCTTTGCTCTTAAACTATGGAAACACTACTTGTATGGAGAGCGGGTAGAGATCTTTACAGACCATAAGAGCTTGAAGTATGTGTTTACACCAAAAGAGCTCAACATGAGGCAGCGATGATGGTTGGAGTTGATGAAGGACTTCGATATTTCTTTACTGTACCATCTAAGGAAGGCCAACATAGTCGCGAATGCCTTGAGCAGGTATCCAGTAGCTATGTATTTGATGAGAGACAAAAACTTATTAGCTGTTCTTGATAGTTTGGCTATTGAGGTATTAGTTCCTGGAGTTGCAACACGGATGTGGGGACTTCTGGTACAGTCAGAGTTAATTGATCGAATCAGATCCATATAGTTTGAGGATGAGTCTCTGAGGAGTATCAGAGCACAAGTCCAGATAGGGTTGGTAGAGGACTTCAGCATTGCAGATGATGGATTATTGCGGCACAGTACCAGATTGTGTGTGCCGAGTGGAGCATTACGCAAGAAGATTCATCATGAGGCGCATCAATCTCAGTAATCTATGCATCCAGGTTCCAACAAGATGTATAGGGACATGAGAGAGCATGTTTGGTGGTATGGTATGAAGCGGAAGGTAGCTAGCTTCGTATCCAGATGTTTGGTTTGCCAGCAGATAAAGGCGGAGAGATAGAGGCCAGGTGGATTGCTTCAGCCTTTACCCATTCCAGAGTAGAAATGGGAGTATGTGACGATGGATTTTGATTCAAGACTTCCGCATTCTTCAGGAGATAAAGATGTGATTTGGGTCATCGTAGACAGGTTGACCAAATCAGCCAACTTTCTGCCATTCAAAGTGGGTACATCTATGGTGAAGCTCGCAGAGATGTATGGGCGTCAGATAGCCAGATTGTATGGAGTTTTGGTGAGTATAGTCTCGAATCTGGATAGTCGCTTCATATCCCACTTCTGAAGGAGTTTGCAGGCTAGCTTGGGCACTCAGCTCAAGTTCAGTACCACATATCACCCTAAGATAGACGGGCAGTCGGAGAGGACTATCCAGACTCTTGAGGATATGCTACGCCCTTATATTTTCGATTTTGGAGGTTCTTGGGAGGATCATCTTTACTTGGTAGAGTTTTCTTACAACAACATCTACCAAGCCAGTATCGAGATGTCATCGTTTGAGGCATTGTGTGGACGGAGATGCCGCACTCCGTTATCATGGGATGATATTGGTGAGAGAGCTTTATTGAGACCAGAGATGGTATTGGATACAACTGAGAAGGTGAAGCTCATCAGGGATAGACTTCGGGTGGCACGGGACAGACAACGACATTGGGCCGATAGCCACCGGAGACCATTGGAGTTTGAGGTATAGATTTTATTTTACATTATTTGTGATTGTTTGTTTTGTTAGAGTGCTAAGGTTGTATTTCGTGTTAGGTTGGCGGTCTCATTTTCTTGAGGATTTCTTCGACACGTGGAACGATTTATTTCGGTGGAGGCAGAAAGCTTAGTCCACGATTTATCAGACCCTTCAGTATTCTTGAGAGGGTCGGTACAGTTGCATACAGACTAGACTTACCACCTGCATTAGAGGAAGTGCACAACGTGTTTCATATGTCACAGCTGAGACAGTATGTGGTAGATCCTAGTTATATGTTGGATAACTTGGAGATAGAGGTAGGCCCTACTCTTAGCTATCCAGAGCAGCCAGTTGAGATTCTGGATCAGAGAGAGAAGATTCTGAGGAACCAGAAAATTCCTTTGGTGTGCGTCGTGTAGAGGCATCACTCACCAGGAGAGAGTACCTGAGAGATAGAGGCCGAGATGCGCGAGCGATATCCATATACGTTCGAGCCGTGAGGTATAATTCTTTCTTGCATTGTATTGTTTGCTTTTGGTAGTTAGTTTCTTCCTTAATTTTGAGGACAAAATTTTTCTAAGGTGGGTAGGATTGTCACTCTCACTTTTTCACTTAAGGGTAGTTTGGTAATTGACATGGGTATTTTTATTTTAGGAGTATTATATTAAATGATGTGCATGTGTAATTATTTATTTGTTGTATTATTTATTTATTGTTGGATTGTAGATTTATTTTTGGACTTTTGTAGTGGACCTAACTAGTTAGTTTAGATGCATGAACCCAATATTTATTTTAGTTTAGATTGAGCCCAATAATTAGACCCATTGATTATGAGGATGTATTTATTAGTAAAACCATTAGACTAGAACCTCCCCTCCTTAATTAATTTCTTCATGAGAGGCTCCAAGGGTTATTTTGTTCATTTCATACTTGCTTGAGAGAGGGGTTAGGGTCGGCCACCTTAAGGGAGGAGAGAGAGTCTCTCTCTTCTCATTTGACATTTTTAATTAGATCTAGAATTTTTCCCCCTTCCGATTTCTTCATTCTCTCACCATTTCCTACTCAATTTCTTCTCAATTTTTTCCCTATTTTTCATTGGAGGCTAGAAGAACAAGAATCTACAAGGAGGAAGCAAGGATCCACAAAGAGGAGCCAAGATCTACAAGTTGGAGGCTACATTCATCATTTAGAGATTTTTATTGGGAATCCATCTCCCAATAGGTACATTTTAGTTTTTTTGTCTTTTATTAGGTTCTAAATATAAGATTTAACTATAAGGAATTACCCCACATGCATAGGCTACCTATAGGAATTGGAATTAGGTTCATAGGAGGCCTTTGGAGGAAGTTATGGGTGTTTTTGTGTCAATTTTGGAAGAATTCCGAGATTGGAACTTCATATGTTTGTCAATTGGTCAATTAGATCAAAATAACATGTGTTTGATTGTTTATGACTAGTATCATATCCATAATTGTATACATTTAGGTCGTATCCCAACAATTTAACGATACAAGTTATTTTTGGGGGTCTTCCTCCAACACAGATATTTATGCATGTCACTTCGTGACACGGACACGTAGTTCATTTAATTATTCTTCGTATCATGCATTATTAGTATTCTAGACTTGTGTCACTACCACGTTCTGAAAATAGGAGTATTTTCGATTTTTAGTAATATTTAATATTATTGTAGTTATAATTAAGTAATTGCATGATAGTATTTTTTATTATTTAAATAATTATGTGATGTGTAATTAAATATATAATTATATGCAGTGTTCATTTACTGTTTGAGCTGGTAGACTTGACCTAGAAGCCAGTAGAAGAACACCTGTCGGAATTATGGAAATTTTTGTATTTAATTATTTATTTAGAAATTTATTTATTGGAGGTTGTAATTAATTACCATATTTTATTTAATATTTTGCGCATTGCCTTTGCTTCGATATTTGGTGCGCTATCCTGACTTTTGCCTTCCAACAAATTTCATAATCTTGCCCTAGACATGCCCGCCTTCCATTCTGCTATTTTTTGCAACTCATGATTATGCCCTCTGTGCATTATTTCTAGCCGCACAAAAATCGTCGCGGACGTTATTTAATAAATCCCTATTTTGTATCATTGTGCGTTCCAATTGAAATTGGGGACAATCTTGACCTATTTTTCGTGCGGCCCAAATTAGGGTAATATCCTGTTCTGAGTCTACTTCATTATTGGTATTGATGACCTGACCTGATTTTGGCTCCATGTACTCCTAATTAATTTTAGAACACAACTTATATTTATTTCTAATTAAATTGAGGATACTATTTTAACCAATTTTGAAAATCCTAATTTAATTCCAGTGCCCTGCAAATTGAGCCCATACCGATCTTACAGCGCCCCCTGGCCCTACAAAACCCCGGACACCGAATTGCCCGCCAAATTTTTGTCATTTCATGCGTCTGTGCAAATACCCAAATTTAAGGGGGCTAATTTACAAATTTATATTTTTGGTGCCAACATCCATTTGTTAAACCAATGAGGAATCCCTAATAATTTTTTAATTAGCCTCTCACCCTCATCCCCACATGAATTATTTTCTCCATGTCAAATCTGGACCCCTCATTTAAGGGGGTCAATCACCACCCTCCATCAACACCCTCTCCCACTATATAAAGTCCCTTCAAACCTTAATCCCTAGAAAACCTAGGTAGCCGACATCCCCAAACAAGCCCCCACCTCTCTCTCTCCTCCATCCTCAACTCTAACGTAGGAGTTTCTCCAAATTTCTTTTCTCTTCTTCTTCTCTTTTCCTTTCTTCTTCTTCCCCTTCTTCTCCTTTTCATTTCTTGATTTTCAAATTAAGAGAAAGGGGGGGGGAAACTTGATCACTGTTCACCCCCATACTTCATCCGGCCGACCGAGCCTGCACAGTTCCCCGGCCGGCGCTGCCCTCCGGTTCGGCGGCCGCTGCGACCCCCATTCCTCCCTGCTCCTAGCTCCCTCCGGCGGCCAACTGCACCGCTCGCTCAGCCCGGCGGAGCTGCCGATCTCCGGCCGGCCGGATCCCGCTGCACCCTGCAGCCGACCACAAGTGCTCCCCCTCTCTCTGCTGTTCCTCTCCCTTCCGGCCGAGCCGACCTCCGGTTGCTTCTCCGACGTGGTCCAGCCACCAACCGGCCTAGCCCCCGAGCCCCGACTTCCCTCCTCCGTATTTTCGGCTGCTCTCCCTCCCGGCCGACCGACCCTAACCTCTGTAAGTTCTTTCTTCTTCTCCCTCTTCCCTCTTTATATATATATATATATATATATATATATATATATATATATGTATATATATATACGTACGTATATACGTATGAGTATATATATAATATATGTATATGTATTTGTATGTATAATTAATGTGTAGACATATACATATATACGTAGGAGTATAAATTAGTATATGTATATGTAAATTGTTATTTAATTAATATTAAACACATAATGTATAGTATGAAATTAATGTAATGTATGGTGTACATTAATTTATATAATGTATAGTGTACCTATAATTGGTATATGTGTATACATGTATTTTATATATATACTTAGCATATTTTCAATATATATTTAATTGGTATGTGTAGGTATATTATATATATGTATATAATTAATCTACTTAGTATATATATAAATACATATTTTAGTGTGTATTATGGATATGTATATATATGTTTTATATACACTTAATATTTTAAATGTATATATATATATTTTGTATATATGTATACATATATATATATATATATTTTTGTATACCCTTAATATATAGTATGAATTTAAATTGGTGAATTAATGTATATATAGATTTCAGGATATGTAGGTGATTATTATTGGTATAAATGTAAGTATATTGATATTTTCTTATAATGTGTATTTAATAGTGTATATGTTTAATATAATTGTTATATACGTATTGTATATCTCTTTCCAAGATATATGTTTGTATGTACATACAAGTATTAATTTTATTTAAAGTATATATATATATATATATACTTATATCTATTATTGTAACTAAAGGATATTATATATATGATTAGTTAATGAGATGTATAATATGTATCCCTACTAGATGACCCTAGTTGACTAGTGCCCTGCCTGGCATGGCCCTGAGGCCAGTGTTTATAGACTGTGTGTTAGGGTAGCACCTGATACAAGTGTTATTGTGATGTGTTTTAGGACTGTTGCTTCACCCAGGGGATACTCTGGAACCGGACATCCATAAATACCAGCTAAGGACACAAGGCAAGTACATTCTCTGATAATTTCTAATTCCTTGATAATTTCTATAAATTAAATAATCATGAAATATTACATCTGAATCCTTGACACTGTGCTACACGGACTAGTATAGCTTGGATCTCCAGTCATGAGATGTTACTTTGATTATCGTTTGACATTGTACACGACATGTATATTAGACATCGTACATGATAGATTGGACTTGCTCGTGTATCGTGACGTGTCATGGTTGGATCCACCGTACTAGTTGGGGGCGGGGAAGTAGTTAGTAAGAAATGTGATCATAACCTCTTATTGTAGTGTAGAACAATGTAAGTGTTAATCATGCTCTTCACCCATGATTAGCCAGGCCCTGTAGCTATCGTACATGTTCCCAAGCCGATCACATTTTGAAACTACTATTTCAAACACTTAGAATAGATTACAGTTCCCCATTTTAAATCATATACTACATCACCCGTATATGATACTGTTTCTTGTTCTTTTCATTTTCATACATGCACTGACTATATCATATTGCCTATTGCCTGTCTCTTTATATTGCCTGTCTCTCTTTAATTGCCATTGCATTTATTTTACTGTCTTCTCAGTAGCTAGCATCACATGTTTATTGCTTTATACTCCTTATCAATTAAATGGAACTGTTATTTGAGATTTGTACTTTGCTCCTTCCTGACTGGAAACATTTTTCCAGACTATGCCTTAGAGGATCGGTAGCCAACACTTTATGGACCATATGGTGAGTAGCTGCACTTGGGCTTGATAGTTAGTTGTGATTCCGGGAGGTCTAGCCGGAATCACCAATCTTCTAGTTAGTTCTTTTAGTAGACTATTTGGTACCGAATTTGTCTCCGGCATTTTTATTGAGACTTGGATTTGTTGAGTTTGATTATTACTTTAGACTTGTGTTGTATTTAATTTTGTTTCGCTATCTTATCGTATTGTAATCCTGTGATTGAGTATGTGTTCATTTTATTTGTGTCATCCGTGCCTCCTTATGGAGATTGGATGCTTGTGTGCGATTTGCTAGATAGTATCAAGACCTTGACAGCGTTCTACCGCCGATGCTGCGGCGTAGGCTGGACGTACTCGCGTACTCGTGCCCCAATTCCGGGTGCGGGTCGTGACACGTTTTTAGTGGTGGCCCATGCAGGTCTGACTTCGCGAGTTGTGCGATGTCGTAGTAGTGTGGCATCTTTGTTACACTACTGTGTACCTGCGATAGGATCTAGGACATAGGATACTAGGACGAGAGCGAGTACTCAATCACAATCCCTTGAGAGATTCCTGGGATGACCCCTGAGAATCTTGTTAAAACTTTCAATTTAAAATCATTCCCTTGTTTCGTCCCTTCTCACTTGTTGATTGTTGATTAGTTATTAAGTTAGGATTTTGGTTTCATTGTAGGGTTTGATTTCATGTCAAGATGAATTTACAGACTGAATTATGGTATTATCTGATAACGCATGTCGATGAGGACAGTGAAAATGATTAACATTAGAGTTATTGGACTGCAGAAGGTGGATTTAAATCTTTAATTGAAGATTAAAAATAAATTATAAATTTTTGAATTTTTAGAAGTTGAGATGTTATAAAAAATTTATTTTGAGGAATTCAGATTCGATTCAATAAACCTAGACTAGCTGTAAGGATTTTTAAGTGATAAAATTTCGTTTCAGTATTGAATAATTAACTTTGAGGAAAGTATATGCATTTTACTTAAAATTTATTCAAGGAGTTATTTTGAGGAATTTTATTTTGAGGATAAGATTTTATAGGGGGAGAGATATACTAGTATATAATAGATGAGATGCATGTGTAAGGATATGTTGGCTTGAGCATGATTGAGGTTTTACTGCCAACTGGCTTAGGTGTTCATCTAGGAATGTATTAGAGAGAGAGCAGTACTTAGTATGGTGTGTTGCATTTGATATGCACTTGAATGATAAGTGTCATGACCCGCACCCAGTTTAGGGGCACGAGTGCGTGGGTACGTCCAGCCTACGCCGCAGCATCGGCGGTAGAACGCTGTCTAGGTCATGTAACTATCTAATCAAACTCACGTGAATACCCAACTCCATAAGGAGACGTGGATATCATAAAATAATGCTGGAATACTCAATCACATAAACTAAAGCACGATGAGATATCAAGGCAAGCAAGAAATACAAGACAAGTCTAACGACAAAATAGACATACCTGCAATCATTAACTTCCAATCCCCAAGTGTGTCAGAAACCAGACTACTAAGGTCACAGTCTGAAAAAATATTTTCCAGTCAGGAAGGAGCAAAGTATATCTCTAAATAGCAGTTCTATATTAATGATATAAACTATGTAGCAGTTCTAGATGGAAATATACCAGAAGAATTTATAGGTACGAGAAATAAAAGAAATACTGGAAATACTGTAAGTAAATGCAGGAAAAGAAACAATGTGCCAATGAGCAAGAACCTATGACTAAGTGTGTGAGTACTAGCTTTAATATGTGATCGGCTTAGGAACTTGATCAGGCTGGTTACATGTGATTAGCTATGATTCTTGTAAGGTCAGGCTAACCGTTGGTTAGCTATGATGCATGTAGAGGTCAGCCTAATCACACGTAACAGCTATGAAGCATGTAAATGGTCAGGCTGCACCCGACGTGAGATGTGGGGTGAGCTATGATGCATGTAAAGTTGGGTATGATCACATATCTACACTAAAATACTCCCCACCCCCGACTGGTATAGTAGATCCAATCATGGTACGCTATGGCACGGGATTCCCTAGGGAGGTAGCAAATCTCTCCGGGTCTCAGTGTCTGTACATGCACAAGATAACAAGAAAAAAATCTTGTACAAGATACACCATGAATAAGGAATAACATCTCATGACGAAATCCGTGTATACCAATCCGTGTAACCAACGTGTCAAGAGCATGGATATCTACACTAGATACAGTGAACATAGGAGATATCATAAATTAGAAACTAATCAGAGAATGTACTCGCCTTGGGTCCTTAGCTGTCAATACCAATGTCCTGTCCCAGAGTATCGTCTGGAGAATCCGACAGTCCTATAAACATATAATAGTATCACTTGTATCAGATGCTACACTAACACACAAAAGAAATACACTGGCCTCAGGGCTATGCCAGGCATGGCTCTAGTCAACTAGGGTCATCTAGTAGGGATACGTATATAAATACACATTTACACTCAGAGTATATACCAATAAAACGTATATAATATATATATATATATAAGTGTCTATTAGTAATTGTACAAAATACGTAGTTGTGTATATACACTAATAGATGTATATAAATATATATTTTTATACCAAAATACATATTTGTATATGTATATCAATCAAACATTTTATATATATATATAACTAATCAAAGAATGTATATAATGCCACCCTCCTCAAGGTGATCCCAAATAAAATAGCAGTTAGTTCCAATGGGTCCGGAGCAGTCCAAATAGCTAGAAACTATATAAAGAAGTTCAAGATCAGAGTTTGACACGAAAATCGAGATAAGGATACCGAGCTAATAGGAGAAATAGTCGTTTGTTTGTAATTAAGGTAACACCTTAATTTAATGAAAATTATTTCAAATTTATATATATATATATTTTTTTGAACAATAATTACAAATAAAAGTTTATTTATAGAAATCTAGAATTTATGTAAAAGCCATCATATATTTATATATCTATAGTAAAATTGGTCACCAGCCTAAATAACAAATTTTGTTCTTATTTTTTTTTATTATTGAAACTATATCTTTAATTAATAATATAAACCCCCAAAATTATTATAGTTTTTCACATAATCAAAATCCTTTTATTTATTACTAAACTAAATAAAAACTAAACTAATTAAATATAAATTAACTAATTATATTAACTAAACTGATTAAATAAACTAACTACTAGTTATAATTTAATTAATGATTAACAAATTAATTACTGATTAACAAATTAATTACTGATTAATCTAATATATAACTTAACTGATTAATAATTTAATTACTGATTAAGAATATAATTAACTAATCTAATTATAAATTAAACTAATAAACACTACTCAGTTCAGTTCCCAAATCGAAAGAAAGGGGGAGAGGGAAGGGAAGAGCTCACGGCGGGGAGGGGTTTTCCGGCGTCAGCGGAGGAGTCTCGCCGGGCAGGGCGGTCGAACTCGGCGGCGGCAGCGGAGCTCGACGACGGATCGGCGAAGCTTGGCTCGAGGCGGCGGCTGTCGATCTCGGCGGTGGTCGACGGACCCGAGGCGGCGGCGGTGGAACTCGAGAGCGGCGACGAAGCTCGGCTCGAGGCGGATCCAAGGCGGCGGTCGACTCGGCGAGGGTGAGGAGGTCCGAGGCGCCGGCGGCAGTGGAAACTCGAGGGCGGCGGCGGATCTGATCTAGGTTAGGGTTTTGAATTCTGTGTCTGGGTGGATCGTGTCCGAGGCTGGACACGATGGGTTTGCTGTACTGTGGACGTGTCCGGGTGTTGGACACATGGTTGGGTGTACTGTGGTAGGGACGTGTCCAGATGGTGGACACGAGGATGATGTTTGCTGTGGTGGATGTGTCCGAGTGTGTCGGACACGAAAAAATCTGATTGTACTGTTGTAAATCTGGACACAGGAAATGAATAGATACGATAGGACACCCGGGGTCGGACCCGAGGCCAACACGGCTGACACGGTAATGCTGGACACACGGACACGAGCACACAAAATGGTGGTTGTGGGGATTTATGAGGGCTAGCTAGGGTTTCTTGGGAATGGTTATGAGAGACTTAAATAGGGAGAGAGGGTGTGGGATAAAGGGTGAGGATTGGCCCGAATAATGAATGGCCTAGATTATACATGAATAAGTTTCCATGTGGGAATGAGGGTGTGTTGGCTAGTTAATAGGAAAAAGGCAAACTTGTAAAATTTTAAAAAGAAAAGATTATAATTTCAGAAAATATTTTAGGAAAGCTAACTGATTCCCAATTAGCTACTAATTAATCAATTTTGCAAAATCTTAGAAAGTATGAAATTTATTTATTTACTATCCCAATAAATATAAAATTTATTATATTTTATCAACTAGTCCTTCAAATAAATTTTTATTTAAAACAATAATTTTATGATTCAAGCCAATAAATATTCGAAGCTAGAGTATTATATTTACATCATTATTTATCTATTTATTTTATAAGAAAGCGGCATTTAGAAAAAATGATTTTTTATAAAAGATTTTAAATTACCTTCTAAAATCAAACATTGTTCAAAATCAAATACAAGAATTTAATGAGAAAATATTTTTATAAACTTGATATTTAAAATAAATTAAAAATCTAATTATTTTGGAAATTGGAAATCGGAGGTTACAAGTCTATCCGCCTTATTAAAATTTCGTCCTCGAAATTTAGGATCCTCAATAATTGCCTTTACTCATCATATTATTTCTATCAAATTTCAATTTCAAACCAATTAATCATGAAGTAATTCCATATTGCTATTTCACAACCTTTCAAAAAGTTTATAACATCATATTCCTGAAAATCTTCAAGTTTAAAATCAAATTCAAATTTTTTTATTATAATCTCCTCCAAATTTAAGTTCGTATCTAAATACTCAAGGAATTTAATATCCAATCCTCCAATTGAATTCTAATCAATGTATATTTATAAAAATCGTATCCCAAAATTTAAATTTTAAACACTAATCCATCAATCCTCTTACTCCTCTAACTCAAATTCAATTGATGCTTATTCAATCTAAATTCTCATCCCGAGAATTAAATTCGACACTATTCCATTAACGATTTTATTTCCCGATTTTTCTTTTTCCTCGAATACTCAACGATGCGATACTTTCAGAATCTTCAATGCAACATTCATAATATAAAATTTTAATTTCTATCTTGCAATCAAATAGATAAAATAATAATTTCCCAAATTTCTCAAATTTTAATAATCAATCATATCAAGACCTTCCTAAAATTAATAAATCCTTAATTTTTCCCTGTGAATTTCTTAACTCTCTATTTAAGTTAATATTTATCCTCGAATTCCAATCATACCTCGATTTTCGCAAAATCAATGATCCATCAACTCTGTTATAACAACCCCTAAATTCTTTATTTAAATTAATGCTAATCCATAATTTAATCCTCTTGTCTCTTTTGTCGGTCATAACCTTGTCATAGATCTTTGCTATGGTCAAATCCCTAATGATCATGGTTTAAGAAAACTCTATCTACAGCCATGCAATTTAAAAATATATAGGTCATGTATCTTTTGTCATGGTATTTCAGTCTCTGTTAAGGTGTACTACTAGTTTTATTCTAACAAGGAATCATGCATACAACTACAGTACTAGAAAAATCAATCAATCGAAAGGCGGAAAAAGAATATTAGGAGGGAAAGAAAGAACCTGCTAACATATTACTTGTAGTATCTACTATCTCTAACAAACACTTAACTCTAGCACATTCACTAACTAATTCCTATTCATGTACACTGGTACCCATGTCAACTAATCATTAATCCACAAAATCCATGAATATATCCGTATTGCACACACCTGTTTATTAATACCAAAATCTGATGCCAAGAATCTCTAATATTACCATGATTCAATAATGCTTCCAAGTTGATACCTCTATCTCTTTAGTACCATACCCGCTGTCGGTTCTCGTTCCTACTATAATTGTCCATACTAGTCGTTCTTATCACTCAAATATACGTCAAGTGCAACACCAAGTGTAACACCATACTAAGTGCTAAACCCTTTCTAATATAACTCTAGATGGACACCCAAGTCAGCCTGCGGTGCCATCTTAATCCTGCTCAAGTTATCAGATCCTTACACATATATATCATCTACTCATATATTAATATTCATATCTCTCATCTACCATAAAATTAATCCTCAAAATAATCGTCAAGGTTTAACTTCTCGATCAACTTAAAATAAATTGTATATACTTTCTCAAAATCAGATACTCAACATCGAAATAAAATTTAATCACTCCAAAAATCTTTGTAGCCTTAACCATGTTTATTGAATTCATATTTAAAATCCTCAAAATTTAATGACGTAATCTCAACTTCTCAATTATTCTAAAATAAAATTTTATTTCCACCTTTTAATTTATAACTCCATAAATGTACATATCAGTGCTCACGGTCTCTGATACTCAAGGTGCACTCAATGCATCTAGTGTCTATAACTGTGTACTAAAATTGTACTGCCTGAATCACTTGCACCCTTATCTCCAATGATCAAAGTTATCATCACCTGTAATTTCTTTTATGAATTCAATTTATGTCAACTGGTATATCATCTAATTATCATCATACATGGTGCTTACTGTTATTAATGTCATTCTTGTCAAATCCTTGATATAGAATCATTAGCACTCTTGGTATTATATCACTAGCTTCATTAATGGATTATTCATCAAGCTCATTATAACTCATGATTACATGTATCTACTATAACACTCATGTTTCTCTACTCTCATGGGCATGTATATGGTTCTTCATCTCGATGGTTGTATAGATATTTCCCTTTAACCTTTCATAGCCTGTTACATTAATCTGTGATACACTTCACCATCTTCATTACCGGTTTCGATATTTCTCTACTCATGACACCTCATTATAACTCCTCATGCATATAAATTTCTTTACCTTTAACACGCCCGATATCAATCATCCGATTGAACGTTATGCTCCATTAATTCTTAACACAATTCCTTGATACCTAATTGTTTACATAGATCACTCAATTACATAATCATGATTATCCAGGACGGGTAATTGGCTCTGATACTAACTCTGAGAACTATCATTGATACTCTATACTATCCCTCTACTCACAGTCTCTAATGACACTTCTCCTATAACCATTGTTACAAGGTACTATGCTAAGGGCTAACTCTGGATTAAAGCCTACTGCTCACCTGTCCAACTAGGAAATACTTACAACTTACTAGCAACACTCAGTCGATGCTAATACTCAAGACACAGACAAAATCACAAGTCACTAATTATCATACTTAATAAGGAATCCTCAAAGAATAAAAGCTCAAAGGAACTGGATTGAGGACTGAAGGTATCTTTACTGCTAGTAAAGAAAAGAAACGATGGAACAAAGTCCTGGAATAACATAAATAGATAAGTCTTGAGATGATACTTTAAGAGCCAATTTAAGATACAACCTGATAATCATACACGTCTGTCTGAAATCACACCACTCAGAATCCTCGCCACGCCAGTAAGCATAGATGCGATAACCGATAGGCTTCGTAACTAAGGTATGCAACTCTATAATCATGTCATTTAGAATCTTCGCCACGCCAACCGGTATAGCTGCGAGAGACTCTAAGTTTCATAACTATAGTATGTACATCCAAGTCAGGTTCCTACGTTCTCGTCACCACAGCTAATATGGCTGTGATAAACTCTAGGGTCCATAACCAAAGTAGACGTTTTACCTTTCTCACTGTCCTCATCAACATATGTCATCAGATGATACCGTAAATTTTAGCCCATAAAATTTATCTCGATATGAAATCAACTCAACAACGATACCAAAAATTAAATTTAACAACTGGTCAACAAGAATCAAACTCACAATGATACCAAGATTTTAATTTAATAACTGATCAACAAGAATCAAGTTCAATAACAACAAGCGAGAGCGGACGGAAACAAGGAAAGATTTAAATTATAAATTATAATAAGATTCTCAAGGGGTCGTCCCAGGAATCTCTCAAGAATTTGTGATTGAGTATCCTCTCTCATCCTAGTATCCTATGTCCTATATTCTATAGCAGGCACGTAGTAGTACAACTATGATGTCGCACTACTACGACATCGCACCACTAGCGAAGTCGAGACCTGCATGGGCCACCACTAAAAACGTGTCATGACCCGCACCCAGTTTAGGGGCACGAGTGTGTGGGTACGTCCAGCCTACACCACAGCATCGGCGGTAGAACGCTGTCTAGGTCATGTAACTATCTAATCAAACTCACGTGAATACCCAACTCCATAAGGAGACGTGGATATCATAAAATAATGCTGGAATACTCAATCACATAAACTAAAGCACGATGAGATATCAAGGCAAGCAAGAAATACAAGCCAAGTCTAACGACAAAATAGACATACCTGCAATCATTAACTTCCAATCCCCAAGTGTGTCAGAAACCAGACTACTAAGGTCACAGTCTGGAAAAATATTTTCCAGTCAGGAAAGAGCAAAGTACATCTCTAAATAGCAGTTCTATATTAATGATATAAACTATGTAGCAGTTCTAGATGGAAATATACCAGAAGCATGTATAGGTACGAGAAATAAAAGAAATACTGAAAATATTGTAAGTAAATGCAGGAAAAGAAACAATGTGCCAATGAGAAAGAACCTATGACTAAGTGTGTGAGTACTAGCTTTAATATGTGATCGGCTTAGGAACTTGATCAGGCTGGTTACATGTGATTAGCTATGATTCTTGTAAGGTCAGGCTAACCGTTGGTTAGCTATGATGCATGTAGAGGTCAGGCTAATCATACGTAACAGCTATGAAGCATATAAATGGTCAGGCTGCACCCGACGTGAGATGTGGGGTGAGCTATGATGCATGTAAAGTTGGGTATGATCACATATCTACACTAAAATATTCCCCACCCCTGACTGGTATAGTAGATCCAATCATGGTACGCTCTGGCACGGGATTCCCTAGGGAGGTAGCAAATCTCCTCGGGTCTCAGTGTCTGTATATGCACAAGATAACAAGAAAAAAATCTTGTACAAGATACACCATGAATAAGGAATAACATCTCATAACGAGATCCGTGTATACCAATCCGTGTAACCAACGTGTCAAGAGCATGGATATCTACACTAGATACAGTGAACATAGGAGATATCATAAATTAGAAACTAATCAGAGAATGTACTCGCCTTGGGTCCTTAGCTGTCAATACCAATGTCCTGTCCCAGAGTATCGTCTGGAGAATCCGACAGTCCTATAAACATATAATAGTATCACTTGTATCAGATGCTACACTAACACACAAAAGAAATACACTGGCCTCAGGGCTATGCCAGGCATGGCTCTAGTCAACTAGGGTCATCTAGTAGGGATACGTATATAAATACACATTTACACTCAGAGTATATAACAATAAAACGTATATAATATATATATATATATAAGTGTCTATTAGTAATTGTACAAAATACGTAGTTGTGTATATACACTAATAGATGTATATAAATATATATTTTTATACCAAAATACATATTTGTATATATATATCAATCAAACATTTTATATATATATATATATAACTAATCAAAGAATGTATATAATGCCACCCTCCTCAAGGTGATCCCAAATAAAATAGCAGTTAGTTCCAATGGGTCCGGAGCAGTCCAAATAGCTAGAAACTATATAAAGAAGTTCAAGATCGGAGTTCGGCATGAAAATCGAGATAAGGATACCTAGCTAATAGGAGAAATAGTCGTTTGTTTGTAATTAAGGTAACACCTTAATTTAATGAAAATCATTTCAAATTTATATTTTTGTTTTTTGAACAATAATTACAAATAAAAGTTTATTTATAGAAATCTAGAATTTATGTAAAAGCCATCATATATTTATATATCTATAGTAAAATTGGTCACCAGCCCAAATAACAAATTTTGATCTTATTTTTTTTTTATTATTGAAACTATATCTTTAATTAATAATATAAACCCCCAAAATTATTATAGTTTTTCACATAATCAAAATCCTTATATTTATTACTAAACTAAATAAAAACTAAACTAATTAAATATAAATTAACTAATCATATTAACTAAACTGATTAAATAAACTAACTACTGGTTATAATTTAATTAATGATTAACAAATTAATTACTGATTAACAAATTAATTACTGATTAATCTAATATATAACTTAACTGATTAATAATTTAATTACTGATTAAGAATATAATTAACTAATCTAATTATAAATTAAACTAATAAACACTACTCAGTTCAGTTCCCAAATCGAAAGAAAGGGGGAGAGGGAAGGGAAGAGCTCACGGCGGGGAGGGGTTTTCCGGCGTCGGCGGAGGAGTCTCGCCGGGCAGGGCGGTCGAACTCGGCGGCGGCAGCGGAGCTCGACGACGGATCGGCGAAGCTTGGCTCGAGGCGGCGGCTGTCGATCTCGGCGGTGGTCGACGGACCCGAGGCGGCGGCGGTGGAACTCGAGAGCGGCGGCGAAGCTCGGCTCGAGGCGGATCCAAGGCGACGGTCGACTCGGCGAGGGTGAGGAGGTCCGAGGCGCCGGCGGCAGTGGAAACTCGAAGGCGGCGCCGGATCTGATCTAGGTTAGGGTTTTGAATTCTGTGTCTGGGTGGATCGTGTCCGAGGCTGGACACGATGGGTTTGCTGTACTGTGGACGTGTCCGGGTGTTGGACACAGGGTTGGGTGTACTGTGGTAGGGACGTATCCAGATGGTGGACACGAGGATGATGTTTGCTGTGGTGGAGGTGGATGTGTCCGGGAAAAAATCTGATTATACTGTTGTAAATCTGGACACAGAAAATGAATGGATACGATAGGACACCCGGGGTCGAACCCGAGGCCAACACGGCTGACACGGTAATGCTGGACACACGGACACGAGCACACGAAATGGTGGTTGTGGGGATTTGTGAGGGCTAGCTAGGGTTTCTTGGGAATGGTTATGAGAGACTTAAATAGGGAGAGAGGGTGTGGGATAAAGGGTGAGGATTGGCCCGAATAATGAATGGCCCAGATTATACATGAATAAGTTTCCATGTGGGAATGAGGGTGTGTTGGCTAGTTAATGGGAAAAAGGCAAACTTGTAAAATTTTAAAAAGAAAAGATTATAATTTCAGAAAATATTTTAGGAAAGCTAACTGATTCCCAATTAGCTACTAATTAATCAATTTTGCAAAATCTTAGAAAGTATGAAATTTATTTATTTACTATCCCAATAAATATAAAATTTATTATATTTTATCAACTAGTCCTTCAAATAAATTTTTATTTAAAACAATAATTTTATGATTCAAGCCAATAAATATTCGAAGCTAGAGTATTATATTTACATCATTATTTATCTATTTATTTTATAAGAAAGCGGCATTTAGAAAAAATGATTTTTTATAAAAGATTTTAAATTACCTTCTAAAATCAAACATTGTTCAAAATCAAATACAAGAATTTAAGGAGAAAATATTTTTATAAACTTGATATTTAAAATAAATTAAAAATCTAATTATTTCGGAAATTGGAAATCGGAGGTTACAATAAGGATAACTAGTATCAACGATTGTAGTAGGTAAGAAGCTAGCAGTGAGTGTGCTTGTGGTAGAACTGTGGTACCTAGGGGATAGAGGTATCAGACCTTGGATGTATCTTTGACATGTGCAATCACAACTAGGGTTTATTTCCAATCTTTATCTTGAATGGTACTCTTTAGAACTGTACTGTCCTTCCTTGATGATATCGCATTTTTGCCTTAATTGATTCCTTGGGATCTGTCTTCAGGATGTCGCCGCAGACACGGTCTATGAGAGCGGGAACATCAGCTTTAGAGGGGTCTGCCACCTCTCCACCTGAGGGACAGACAGCCGTAGTTCCTCCTACATCTCCGATGCACGTAGGAGTATCCGCACTTTTCGGGAATCCTCCTCCCCCACCTGCTCAGAGGATTGCCGCTGCTGTGACGGACAACCTCCCACCTCCACCGACTCTAATTCCCGGAGGTTTGCCCATTGACGGGACGCAGATGTTTACCTTGATCCAGGGCATGGTAGATGCCCAGAGAGTGACGGCAGATGCTCAGCGAGTTCAAGCTGAGGCTCAGAGGGTACAAGCAGAAGCGCACCAAGCACAAACCGAGCTGATGAGAGAAAATATGGAGAATGCTCATCAGGTGACTCTCCAAGCTTTGGAGAAAGTAGCACAGTGCCAGCAGTTTCCTGGCCAGCAGCAGAGATCAGGCACTATAGTGGATTTCAAAAGGATGATGCCTCAAGAGTTTAAAGGCACCGAAGGGATACTCTACGCTGATGACTGGCTAGAGGATATAGAGAGGAGCCTGCGATTGACCCAGATTCCGGAGAACTTGTAAATAGAAGCCGCTGGCAGTCAGATGTTCGATATCGCACTCACGTGGTATCGCACGGAGCCGAGAATTACTGCGCAAGGACTTACTTGGGAGACCTTCAAGGAACTCTTCAAGGAGAAGTTATTTTCCGACGTGGCATTGGGAACCTTGGAAAGTCAGTTTCATAACTTGGTTCAAGGAAACATGTCGGTCGACGAGTACGCTGCAGAATTATGTCGATTGAGCCATTTTGCATCGTCCATGATTCGAGACCCAGGAGATCGAGCCCGGAAATTTAGAAAGGGACTGACAAGAGAGATTAGGTCGCGCACTTCTGGTCGTCGTACCGCTACCTTTGAGGCTATCTTGATGGATGCTCAGATTGCAGAAGAGGATCTGTGTCACGACCCGCACCCGAAAAATCGGGCATGAGTCGTGGGTACGTCCAGCCTACGCCGCAGCATCGGCGATAGAACGCTGTCTAGGTCAACTAACTAAATAATAATCTCACACAAAAATCGGCCATGACCTCTCCAAAAGGAGGGCAACCACACAAACAATATAAACCTGTCAAGATCTCAACTCCAAACGGAGGAGCAAATATCATAATGATAATCACAATATACTCAATCACGAATCTAAGCACGAAAAGATAACAAAGAAGACTAACAACTCCAAAGTCTAACCAACAATAACTACTACAATAACCACAACATCAAATAATAATACAACAATATCCAAAATAATATACAAACAAGGTCTCAATCCAAAACCGGAGACAAATCCGGTGCTAAAAGCTAAAAAAACAACAACAAGGTCCCAGGATCCCGGCTACCAACCCGAAAATCATCCCTAAACTAGAGGGTCCCTGTCTGCACCATCGACAGGCTCAGGTCCATAGAACGTCGGACACCAATCCTCCGGATACTTTGAAAAATATGTCCAGTCAGGACTGGAGCAAGTACATCTCTAACAGCAGTTCCATTTAAATGATAAAAACTATAAAACAATTATAGCAAGTAGCAAGAAGAATGAAGCAAGTATGAAACAAGGAAATATGTATAACTGGTGCATAATGGTAAAGATGCATGGATATCAGAGCAAGATAGTAATAACTGCAAGATACAAGAAATCTAAGCTAAGATCAAGTCCGTGCATATGAACGTGTAGTGAGTCCAGCATGAAAAACATGTAGTGAGTCAAGTCCAAAAACATGTAAGTGAGACAAGTCAAGAAATGCATGAGAGTCCAGACTATAAAGAATGAACTCGGTGTCTTTGAAATACTTGTTTCGACATGTAAACGGCTAGGGGTAAGTACGGCTCACCGCGCACTGGGTGCGCGGCTGCTATCATTCCAGATTAGACCAGAGGGAGTGATGCCTGATGATTCCAGATGAGAATGTTTACATGTCTACTCGAGTATTTCCCTGCCCCGACTAATACAAGTGGATCCAAGACCCGACACGCAAATCAAGATGAGTCCAGCCTGAACATGAATGATGCCTGTAGTGATGCCTGTAGTGATTCCAGAATAGAGGCCAGAAACATAAAATATACGTGTCGCAAGTAAATGAATCCAGAAATATCAATCAGTGTCCCGTGTTGTGCCAGAATAATCAGATGATACTATACTAGAAGCTGAATCATAATAATCATCAAATAATAAAAACTATCAGAGAATGTACTCGCTTGACGTCCTGAGCAACTGGCAATCCGAACTGGTGTCGCAAGGACCTAATGCGAAAAGCAAGGTTAAACAGGGTTCTAAAGAGTTAAACAGATATAAAATAACTAAAAATAGGCTTCTAGGGTCGTTCTAGGTCAAACGGGTCAAACCGGTAAAATCTGGGTCAAAAAGTCAACTCTAGGTCTAAAAAGTCAACTCTGGGTCAAAACTAGGTCAAAAGTTGACTTTGGCGGTCAACTGAGTCAACTACGGTCAAGTCTGGGTCAAACTAGGGTGCTCCTGAATTTCTAGGTCAAACCGAGCTCATTAAGCTAGAAAACTCTCAAACTCGCCTCCTTGAGATACCGGGATACCCTCGGTATCCGATACCTCATCCTACGCTATATACCCCGCCTATACCCTCTAAAATCTATGCTAGCACGCATAAATATATACACATATACGTATAAAAATTACTCCAATACTATTCCTAGGCTATTGCTCAAAAACCCCGCTCGAAACCCAATACCTTGGATATCTCAAGGTATTGAGATACCTCGGTAGCTCAAGGTATTGAGGTTTCGCTCTAAAACCCCTCTAACTAGCTATCTAGCTACTAATTATGCACCTAGTTATTAATCTAGGCTAGGTAATATAGATACCTATCATATTTATATATATCTAAATAGGTATCTACCTATATACATATATATCCACACATATATACCCATTACCCATTTACCTTACCAAACATAACATATATATATATATATATATATATATATATATATATATATATATATATATATATATATATATATATATAAGTATATATATATATTACCTATCAAGATATCTATAGATATATATATATAAGTATAGGTATATAGATATCTATCTCTTAGGTAGATATATCTAAGTATCTAGCTATCTACCTATCTATAATCTATAAATCTAACTATCTACCTATTATCTAGGTAACTATCTAACTATCTAATCTATCTAATAACTTATCTAACTAACTATCAATGCATCTATCTAACTACCTATCTAACTATATGTATTTATATCTATACATATAGATATAAATATATATCTAATACCTATCTAGATATTTATATATCTATCTATCTAAGTATCTATCTATCTAAATACCTAGCTATCTAACTATCTATTTATCTTATCTACCTATTTATCTATCTAATGACATATCTATCTATCTAACTTATTATCTATCCATCTATCTATTTAATCTATCTTAGACTTCTATCTATCTATCTATCGCCAACACGCTGCTGCTGCTGCTGCTCTTGCTTGCTGATGCTGCTGCTGTACCTGTTACTGCTGCTGTGCTCTTATTCCTGCTGCTGCTGCTCCTTCTACTGCTGTTACTGCTGCTCTATGCTACTGCTGCTGCTGATTCTGCTACTGCTGCAGCTATTCCTGCTGCTGTGCTGCTGCTGCAGCAGGTTCTGCCCCCTTCCTCTCACATACACACACACACTCCCATATACACATATATATATCACCCCCTATATATATATATATATATACATACACATATATAACTATATATATATAACTAGATACACATATATACACACCTATATATCTATATACTAACACACACTAACACACTCAAACACAAATCAACACACACACATAATTATATACAAACACATATCTATATATACATACACACATATATCTATATATATATATATACACTAATATATATATATATATACACACACACTCACACACTTAAACATATATATATATCTATATATCCTCACTCACACACACTCAACCTCACACACCCTCACACACACTCTCACACACACTAGCACACACTCTCACAAACACACAACCTCACACACAAACTCTCATACATATATATATATAAATATATATACATATATACATAAACTCATATACATATATATCTATATCTAAACACTCACTCACACTCACACACACTAGCACACACTCACACAAGCACTCACCTACACCCATACACTAGCAATCACTAACACACTCACAAACACATAACCACACATATATATATATATATAAATAGAAATATATATATATATATATATAGGAACACACACACAAATAAATATATATATATAGAGACATATATACACAAACACAATACAACACACAACAACACACAACCAACACGCCCCACTCACGCCCAACGACCCCGACACTCACCAACGCCTATAAATATGTAAAATATAACTCGAAAACTCTAGCACACACTCCCCGATACTAACCCAACGCGCGCACAAGCCCGAAACGAGAAAACCAAGTCGAAATGGCCGTTCGGTCATTTCGACGAACACGTGGTGCGCGGCTCGAAAAACCTCCTGAAATGCACACCAAACGAACTCGGAATCGGCCCAAAATTTACCTACTTGTCCTAAACGATGTCTAGATCCTAGAAAATATGCTTTCGCGTCGATTCTAGGTCCATGGCAGAAATGCGCACGCACTTAAAATCGACGACGATAAAAAGCCCCAATTTTGCCCGAAATGCCCGTTTCTCCGCGATGCGGCTTTCCGTATCCGAACGGAGACACACACTCACCCTCAAGACACCCGACAACGTCTACCTAGGTCCATCTAACCTAGGGCATCACCCAAAATTGGGCCAAATTCGGATTTCACCCAAAATTGACACAAAACCTAATGTTAAAGTCTCTAAACCCAACCAAACTAGTTCCAACTTCCTCCCACGGGTAGCCTAAGGATCTAGGAAGGTTCTAAAATATTAATTACACTATATAAAAGTAATTACAAGGAGAAAATTAGGGTTTACCTCTTGGGAGTTGGAATCCCAAGCAAAAATCTCCAAAATGCTCCAAATCCTCCAAACCAAGCTTCCAAGCTCCCAAATCTAGCTCCAACACCAAATCTAAGCTCTACCCACCTAGGTTGGAGAAAAATGTAGGTTAGGGTTATCATAAGAAAGAAGGAATGGAAGAAAGAAGAAGAAAAATGGAAGGAAGACTTACTTGGAGAAGGAAGGAAGAAGAAAGAAGAAGTGCAGAAGAAGAAGAATGAAGAAGAAGAAGGAAATGGGAATGGGGAGGGCTGCTCCTGCTGCTCACGGGTGGGAATGGGGAATAGGGGTCGGGTCTCACATGTAATAAGGGTTTACAAGTCTCAAAAATACCCAAAATGCCCTCCTAACTCTCGGTTTTGGGTTCCGGGTTCCAAAAGCACTCAAACTAGCTCCAAATCTCTCCCACTAACCTTCTAAAAATAAAATAAATATTCCTAAGCCCCAAAATAATTCTTACAAGGGTGTGGGCTGGGTCGAACATGGGTCCACTAGGGTCTGACATGGGTCCAGGCTAGCCAAAATCCTAAAACAAACAATAAAAAATATAATACAATCATTAATTAAATATAAATATAATTAATAAAAAATAATGCACAATTAACCAAATTAAAAAAAAAAAAACCCGGCTCTGGAAATGGGGTGGTGACAATCTGGACCTCAGGCCTAAGAGGAGTCACAATACTTTTGGAGATACGAATGGTAGCACAGGACCAGCCAAGCATCCCCGTATTCAGCACCAACAGCAGTACCAAGTACCATTTCATATTCGGCAACAACCATGGACATTTCAGCATCCACCGCAGTACCTAGCACCAGTTCCTATCCAGCAACATCCATGGGCGTATCAGTATCAACAATAGTACCAGGCACCAGTCCGTGTTCAGCAGAATCAGCAACAGCCTCCGAGAGAGACACGACAGACTTGTCATTTCTGTAAGAAGCCAGGTCACCTTTGGGAGAGCTGTAGAACGAGGCTAGGACTTTGTTTGCACTACGGCGCTGCGGGACATCGAGTAAGAGACTGTCTTCTAGCCCCTTACCTTCCCGGCCAGCGTGCAGCTTCAGATTATAGAGATCCAGTTAGGCTACCATGGAACCGTATATTGCTCAGCACCCGCGAAGGGAACCACCCCAGCAGGGCGGGGCATTTGCGATGACGGTCAAGGAGACCGATACTGCAGGTAATGTGTTAGCAGGTTCTGTTCTTTCCATCCTTCTGTTTCTATTTATTTGATTGATTGACTGAGACCTTAGTACCGTAGCTTGTATGCATGATTTCTTGTTATAATATAGTTAGTAGTACCCTGATACAGAGACTGCAATACCATGACGGAAGACACAATGACTGTACATATTCTCCTTGGGTTGCATGTTGTATGATTGTAGAAAGATTTTCGTAGACCATGATTATTGGGGTTTGACCATGACAAAATTCATGAAGGAGTTATGACTTGACAAGAAAGGCAAGATGATTAAAATTCGAGGATAAACATCGATTTAAATAAAGAGCCAAGAATTTAACATGGCATAATTGGTGGTTTATTAATTTTAGGAAGATTATGATGTGATTAAATTGGTTATAGAAAATTTGAAAATTTGGGAGACTATCATTATATTTATTTGGTTACAAGTTATGAATTTTAGAATTTTATAGTTGGATGTCGCATTGGAGAACCCTTAAGTATCGCATTGTTAAGTATTTTGAGGAAAGAGGAAATCGAGGAAAAAAAAAATTTGATGGATAAATGTTTGAATTTAACTTTTTGGACGAGATTACATTTTATATATGTGCATTGATTAAAATCAAATTAGAGGAGTGGATATTAAATTCTGAGTATTGAATTATTAACTAAAAAATTTCAAGGAAATTTTTGATAAAAATGGACTTTGATTTCATTTCAAGGATTTTAAATTTCGAGGACGAAATTCTTTTAAGGAGGGTAGACTTGTCACTACCACGTTCCGAAAACAGGAGTATTTTCGACTTTTAGTAATATTTAATATTATTGTAGTTACAATTAAGTAATTGCATGATAGTATTTTTTTATTATTTAAATAATTATGTGATGTGTAATTAAATATATAATTATATGCAGTGTTTATTTACTGTTTGAGCTGGTAGACTTGACCTAGAAGCCAGTAGACGAACACCTGTCGGAATTATGAAAATTTTTGTATTTAATTATTTATTTAGAAATTTATTTATTGGAGGTTGTAATTAATTACCGTATTTTATTTAATGTTTTGCGCATTGCCTTTGCTTCGATATTTGGAGCGCTACCCTGATTTTTGCCTTCCAACAAATTTCACAATCTTGCCCTAGACATGCCCGCCTTCCATTCTGCTATTTTTTGCAACTCATGATTATGCTCTCTGTGTATTATTTCTAGCCGCACAAACATCGTCGCGGACGTTATTTAATAAATCCCTATTTTGTATCGTTGTGCGTTCCAATTAAAATTGGGGACAATCTTGACCTATTTTTCGTGTGGCCTAAATTAGGGTAATATCCTGTTCTGAGTCTACTTCATTATTGGTATTGATGACCTGACCTGATTTTGGCTCCATGTACTCCTAATTAATTTTAGAACACAACTTACATTTATTTCTAATTAAATTGAGGATACTATTTTAACCAATTCTGAAAATCCCAATTTAATTTCAGTGCCCTGCAAATTGAGCCCATACCGATATTACAGTGCCCCTGACCCTACAAAACACCGGACACCGAATCGACCGTTAAATTTTTGTCATTTCATGCGTCTGTGCAAATACCCAAATTTAAGGGGGCTAATTTACAAATTTGCATTTTTGGTGCCAACATCCATTTGTTAAACCAATGAGGAATCCCTAATAATTTTTTAATTAGCCTCTCACCCTCATCCCCACATGAATTATTTTCTCCATGTCAAATCTGGACCCCTCATTTAAGGGGGTCAATCACCACCCTCCATCAACACTCTCTCCCACTATTTAAAGTCCCATCAAACCCTAATCCCTAGAAAACCTAGGTAGCCCACATCCCCAAACAAGCCCCCACATCTCTCTCTCCTCCATCCTCAACTCCAACGTAGGAGTTTCTCCAAATTTCTTTTCTCTTTTTCTTCTCTTTTCCTTTCTTCTTCTTCCCCTTCTTCTCCTTTTTCATTTCTTGATTTTCAAATTGAGAGAAAAGGGGGGGAAACTTGATCACTGTTCACCCCCATACTTCATCCGGCCGACCGAGCCTGCCAGTTCCCCGGCCGGCGCTGCCCTCCGGTCCGGTGGCCGCTGCGACCCCCATTCCTCCCTGCTCTTAGCTCCCTCCGGCGGCCAACTGCACCGCTCGCTCAGCCCGGCGGCGCTGCCGATCTCCGGCCGACCGGATCCCGCTGCACCCTGCAGCCGACCACCAGTGCTCCCCCTCTCTCTGCTGTTCCTCTCCCTCCCGGCCGAGCCGACCTCCGGTTGCTTCTCCGACGTGGTCCAGCCACCAACCGGCCTAGCCCCCGAGCCCCGACTTTCCTCCTCCGTATTTTCGGCTGCTCTCCCTCCCGGCCGGCCGACCCTAACCTCTGTAAGTTCTTTCTTCTTCTCCCTCTTCCCTCTTTATATATATATATATATATATATATATATATGTATATATATACGTATGTATATACGTATGAGTATATATATAATATATGTATATGTATTTGTATGTATAATTAATGTGTAGACATATACATATATACGTAGGAGTATAAATTAGTATATGTATATGTAAATTGTTATTTAATTAATATTAAACACATAATGTATAGTATGAAATTAATGTAATGTATGGTGTACATTAATTTATATAATGTATAGTGTACCTATAATTGGTATATGTGTATACATGTATTTTATATATATACTTAGCATATTTTCAATATATATTTAATTGGTATGTGTAGGTATATTATATATATGTATATAATTAATCTACTTAGTATATATATAAATAAGTATTTTAGTGTGTATTATGGATATGTATATATATGTTTTATATACACTTAATATTTTAAATGTATATATATATATATAATTTGTATATATGTATACATATATATATATATATTTTTGTATACCCTTAATATATAGTATGAATTTAAATTGGTGAATTAATGTATATGTAGATTTCAGGATATGTAGGTGATTATTATTGGTATAAATGTAAGTATATTGGTATTTTCTTATAATATGTATTTAATAGTGTATATGTTTAATATAATTGTTATATACGTATTGTATATCTCTTTCCAAGATATATGTTTGTATGTACATACAAGTATTAATTTTATTTAAAGTATATATATATATATACTTATATCTATTATTGTAACTAAAGGATATTATATATATGATTAGTTAATGAGATGTATAATATGTATCCCTACTAGATGACCCTAGTTGACTAGTGCCCTGCCTGGCATGGCCCTGAGGCCAGTGTTTATAGACTGTGTGTTAGGGTAGCACCTGATACAAGTGTTATTGTGATGTGTTTTAGGATTGTTGCTTCACCCAGGGGATACTCTGGAACCGGACATCCATAAATACCAGCTAAGGACCCAAGGCAAGTACATTCTCTGATAATTTCCAATTCCTTGATAATTTCTATAAATTAAATAATCATGAAATGTTACATCTGAATCCTTGACACTGTACTACACGGACTAGTATAGCTTGGATCTGCAGTCATGAGATGTTACCTTGATTATCGTTTGACATTGTACACGACATATATATTAGACATCGTACATGATAGATTGGACTTGCTCGTGTATCGTGACGTGTCATGGTTGGATCCACCGTACTAGTTGGGGGCGGGGAAGTAGTTAGTAAGAAATGTGATCATAACCTCTTATTATAGTGTAGAATAATATAAGTGTTAATCATGCTCTTCACCCATGATTAGCCAGGCCCTGTAGCTATCGTACATATTCCCAAGCCGATCACATTTTGAAACTACTATTTCAAACACTTAGAATAGATTACAGTTTCCCATTTTAAATCATATACTACATCACCCGTATATGATGCTGTTCCTTGTTCTTTTCATTTTTATACATGCACTGACTATATCATATTGCCTATCGCCTATCTCTTTATATTACCTGTCTCTCTTTAATTGCCATTGCATTTATTTCACTATCTTCTCAGTAGCTAGCATCACATGTTTATTGCTTTATAGTCCTTATCAATTAAATGGAACTGTTATTTGAGATTTGTACTTTGCTCCTTCCTGACTGGAAACATTTTTCCAGACTATGCCTTAGAGGATCTGTAGCCAACACTTTATGGACCATATGGTGAGTAGCTGCACTTGGGCTTGATAGTTAGTTGTGATTCCGGGAGGTCTAGCCGGAATCACCAATTTTCTAGTTAGTTTTTTTAGTAGACTATTTGGTACCGGATTTGTCTCCGACATTTTTATTGAGACTTGGATATTGTTGAGTTTGATTATTACTTTAGACTTGTATTGTATTTAATTTTGTTTCACTATCTTATCGTGCTGTAATCCTGTGATTGAGTATGTATTCATTTTATTTGTGTCATCCGTGCCTCCTTATGGAGATTGGATGCTTGTGTGCGATTTGCTAGATAGTATTAAGACCTTGACAGCGTTCTATCGTCGATGCTGCGGCGTAGGCTGGACGTACTCGCGTACTCGTGCCCCAATTTCGGGTGCGGGTCGTGACAACTTGCTCGTGTCCTTTGGAATGCGTTTGGTTGTGTGTTGGAGCCGTATCACAAGCGTATCATAGAATGAGTGTGATACGGGTGTTGGGCACTCCACATGTTTATTTTATTGCTCTTTAATTCTATGTGACTTGTGTATATATGAGATATCTATATGCATATGTGTTATATATATATATGTAGATATATATATATACCCCTATATGTTTATGTGTATCTATACGTATATATGTATGTTTGAATATATATGTATATATGTATGAGATGTTTTATATATATATATATATATATATATATATATATATATATATATATATATATATATATATGGTTGGAGATGAGAGTGTATATATATAGGTTGATACATATATAGGAGAGTATATATATATGTATGTGTGTGTGTGTGTGTGTGTGTGTTGATAGTATTTGTGAGTGAGTGAGTTGGGTTGTGAGTGAGAGGGCTTGAGACAGTGGCAGTTTCATCCAACTGAGTAGTGCATTCAGCTTCAACAGAGAGAATTCAGTGTAGCCAATGCACTGAGCATTCACAACTAGCATGGCCTAGCATTCTACAGAGAGCAGTGGCAGTAATGCTTCATTCTGAAGATCAACAGCAGCAACAAGTGCAGTTTGTAGTGCATCAATACACTTAGATACAAGCAGAGCACAGCAAAGAGCTTTAGTTCAGTGTGCAGCTCGAGCACACAACTGTACAGTGACCAACTGAGGAGAGCTATACAGCAGAGCATTCATAACAGTAGCAGCAGCCAAGGCACCTTGCAGCAGCAACTCTATGCAGTGCAACCATCAGCACGGGTATCAGCACAGTAGCAACATTAGCAAAGTCGAGGCAGAGGTTGGGTTTATCAGTTAGCTAGTTGGGTTTAGTAGTTATTAGTGAGGTTAGATGAGTTAGTGTTCAGTTAGTTAGTATTAAGGTTAGCTAGTAGTTTAGTGTAATAGTTAGTTAAATACAGTTGTTAGTTTAATAGCTAGATAGATATGTGTATTAGTTAGACTCTTAACTATATGTATCTATGTATGTATGTGGGTATTGGTGATAAGTTAGTAGGTATGTAATTGATATGTATCATATGTTAACAGTTAGCAGTATTAAATAGTTAGTATATGTTTGGCATATAGTTTAGTATATGGGGGTTAGCTATATAATAGCTTTATGCATTAGGATTTGATTACCTTGGGATACCAAGGTAATATCAAGGTAATTGGTCGATACTCAAGGTATTGGATTTGAGTATCAAGATGGGTGTGTGGTAGTAGGATACATTTTCGTAAAAAGCCAAGGTATCCAAGTTGTTTAGTTAGCTAAGATTATATATATATTATCTTATATATATATATATATATATATATATATATATATATATATATATATATATATATATATAAATTATGATTTTTATATCTAAAAACTTGTATCCTGCGATATGGCATTTTGTGTGTATCCTAGTATCTTAGCGTAGCTAGTGTGGCTTAGTTTCATAGTGTGTAGACCTAATATCCTAGAGTTGGACTCATACGACCTAGAAATAGCCGGTTTGACCTAGTTTGACTATTTTGACTTAGAAATAACTTTATGACCTAGAATTGCAACATTTTAACTTATTTATATTCTAGAACCTTGTATTGATGCAATATACCATATATAGGATTGTGTGACACCAGCTTGGGCATCGAGAGACACACATTTCTCAATACTTCAGGCGAGTACATTTTTCTGTTAGTTTTTATTTCATAATAGTGTATATATCTCATATTCTAGAACTGTATACTTGATTCCGACATAATGGTTTCAGGGTCTGGTACTACATGGATCTTGTCAGGAGATGTTATCCCCTACCATGTTCAGCGGGTACTCCTACATATATATTTTATCGTATGTATTGGGTATTAATTATTTATAATTTGTGTTCACACATTGCTAGTGTTCAGTATGCTTATTCGTGTACACATACTGCTCATATTCAGTATAATTATAGTTATATACACCCACTGCTCGTGTTCAGTGGCTATATTCGTGTATGTAACGTGTCATGATTGGATCTATTGGTATTAGTTGGGGATGAGGGATTAGGAGTTGGTTATGTGATCAAAGCCCCAGTGTTATTCGTATATATATCGATTACATACGACACCTGTAATCGAGTTACCTTATTGATCATGTTCAACCCAAACCGATAACATAATAAACTTGTATTTTTAGACACATTTGTTAAATTTTAACGATTTCTTCATATTGCAGATATTTATTTTTTTGTTCTCTATTCCAGTATATTACCTATTTCCTCTTATTTATTTTATTCATATATTTAGTTATCTTGTATTCTTTTTTATTATTTATTTTATATGCTCGATTATGTATTTGAAACTGCTTTTAGAGGTATGTACTTTGCTCCAATCCTAACTGGATATATTTTTCCAGATAATTGGCTCATAGATCAGTGTCCTACATTCTACGGGACGCAGGACGGTGTACCTTTAGTGGATACTCCTGTAGACCAGGAGGACTTAGTTATAGAGCCTGAGGAGGTTTAGTTTATTTTAGTGGACTGTATTAGATATTCTTTGAGATTCATGGCATGTATATTATTTCAAATGTGGTTTATATCTTGTTTCTTTCCTTCGTTATTCCATTCATGTTATATCTTCCTTAGTTTGCATTATAATTGAGTTCAGATACATCTGTTAGATACCATATTGTTCCTCCGTTTGGAGTTGAGATGATTGACAGGTACCATATATATATTGCTGAGATGTTAGTTTGTTAGAGTTGACCCAGACAGCGTTCTACCGTCGATGCTTCAACGTAGGCTGGACGTACCCATGTACTCGTGCCCGAATATTCGGGTGCAGATCATGACACATTTTTAGTGGTGGCCTATGCAGGTCTGTTCTAGAGTTACAATTAGAGCAATTTCATAGTAGTGCTCGCCTAGAGTACTGCTATGTGCCTGCTTTAGGATATAGGATTTAGGCTAAGAGTTTACTCAATCACAACTAGGAAACATTTTAATATCTGTTTTGCAATACTTATCTATTGAATATTTGCTTTACTTTGAATAAAGTATGTCCTTCATTGAAGATATCGTATCTTACTCAATATTGATTCCTTTGTTCCATCTATCTTCAGGAGCCAGTCGGTGAAGTTATCTCAAGTTCAGTCTATCTTGATTCTTTTCCAGCTCATGCTTTATTTGATTTCGGTGCTTCATATTGTTTTGTATCTGTATCTTTTGCTCTGAGACGTCGTCTTGAGTCTGAACCATTGATGAGGACTTGCAAGATCACAACCGAGGGTGGCATTATCCAGGTCAGTGATGTTTGTAGGGACCGAAGAGTTTCTTTGGGAGGCCGAGAGTTGGGCGTATGTCTACTCGTAATGCCACTTCCAAGCTATGATATAATACTCAGGATGGATTAGTTGAGTAGGCACTATGCTAGTATCGATTGTCGTGGAGGCAAAGTTTTGTTCCAGGAGTACAAGAGTTTGAGTTCGTCAGAGGAGCAGCGGAGCAGAGCGAAGGTGACTTCTGTGGAGCTTTGGTAGAAGAGCAGGAGCCACTACATCCATTGATTACAGAGTATATGGACGTCTTTCCGGAGGAGTTGCCGGGGTTGCTACTGGACAGAGATATGGAGTTCTCTATAGATTTGGTGTCAGGCGCAGAGCCAATATCACAACACGTTTATAAAGTGAATAACAGCGAACTGGCAGAGTTGAAGAAGCAGGTGGATGAGTTACAGGACAAGGGCTTCATTCACTCCAGTTTATCACCATGGGGTACTCTGGTACTTTTTGTACCAAAGAAGGATGGGTCGGTACGCATGTGTATCGACTACAGGGCACTCAACAACCTCACTATCAAGAATAAATTTTTGTTATCGCGGATGGACGATTTATATGATCAGTTGAGCGGAGCAAAGATATTCTCAAAGATAGACTTGAGGTCGGGGTACCACCAAGTGAAAGTGAAGAAGGAAGATATTCCGAAGACAGCTTTTAGGACTCGGTATGGGCAGTTTAAGTTCTTGGTGATGTCGTTGGGTTGACCAATGCCCCTGCGTATTCATGAACATGATGAATAAGGTATTTCATCAGTACTTGGATCAGTTTGTGGTAGTATTCATTGATGATATACTGATATATTCGAAGACCCCGGAGGAGCATGAGAAGCACTTGAGGATAGTTCTGGAGACCCTCAGGAAGGAGAAGCTATATGGCAAGCTTTCGAAGTGTGAGTTCTTCCTTGATAAGGTTGAATTCCTCAGGTATGTGATTACTTGAGACGGGATCTAAGTGGACCCGAAGAAGATTTCAGCAGTTGAGTCGTGGTCTACCCCGAGTTCAGTGGGGAAGATCAGGAGTTTTCTTGGACTGGCAGGCTATTATCAGAGATTTGTTCAGGATTTTTTTAGGCTTGCGGAGCGGATGACTAGACTAACCAGGAAGGACGTAGAGTTCGTCTGGACTGAGGATTATCAATCTGCTTTTGAGGAGCTGAAGAAGAGGTTGACTACAGCTCCAATATTGATATTGCCATCAGGGACATAAGAATTTTCTATATACAGTGATGCATCGGGTAAGGGTTTAGTTGTGTGTTGCACCAAAACGGGAAGGTGATTGCCTATGCTTCCAGTCAATTACGTCCTCATGAGAAGAATTGCCCTACCCATAATATGGAGTTGGAAGCAGTTATCTTTTCTCTTAAACTGTGGAAACACTACTTGTATGGAGAGCGGGTAGAGATCTTTACAGACCACAAGAGCTTGAAGTATGTGTTTACACAAAAAGATCTCAACATGAGGCAACGATGATAGTTGGAGTTGATGAAGGACTTCGATATTTCTTTACGGTGCCATCCATGAAAGGCCAACGTAGTCGCGGATGCCTTGAGCAGGTATCCAGTGGCTATGTATTTGACGAGAGACAGAAACTTATTGGCCGATCTTGATAGTTTGGGCATTAAGGTATTAGTTCTTGGAGTTGCAGCACAGATATGGGGAATTAAGGTACAGTCAGAGTTGATGGACAGAATCAGAGCCGCACAGTTCAAGGATGAGTCTCTGAGGAGCATCAGAGCACAAGTCCAGATAGGATTGGTAGAGGACTTCAGCATTGTAGATGATGGATTATTGTGGCACGGTACCAGATTGTGTATGCCGAGTGGAGCATTACGCAAGAAGATTCTTCAGGAGATGCATCAATCTCAGTACTCTATGCATCGAGGTGCCAACAAGATGTATAGGGACATAAGAGAGCATGTTTGGTGGTATGGTATGAAGTGAGAGGTAGCTAGCTTCGTATCCAGATGTTTGGTTTGCCATCAGGTAAAGGCGGAGAGACAGAGGCCAGGTGGATTGCTTCAGCCTTTACCCATTCTAGAGCAAAAATAGGAGCATGTGACGATGGATTTTGTTTCAGGACTTTCGCGTTCTCCAGAAGGTAAAGATGTGATTTGGGTCATCGTAGATAGGTTGACCAAATTAGCCTAACTGATATATACAATATCATAAATGAACTATCTATGTCTCATCGACTGCTGGTACTAAGTCAACATGCTCTATGAGTGCTAACTCAACTGGCTCACCATCCTGTGGTCCGTAGTGTGTAGGATATTATTCCTCTCTGAAAAATATATCCAGTCAGGATTGGAGCGAAGTACAACCCAATAGCAGTTCCAATAATTGATAGAAACTATGAAACATCAATAGCAATGAAAATAAATGATGAAAGTAACTGATCTAGTATATATCACGAGAAAGAGCATCATGGTAAATAATAGAAAGAACTGGAAATTATATGGAGAGGAATAATAATGTAATAAACTTGAATAAAGAAAACCATATAGTAAATGTGCCTTGAAATATTAGTAAGATAATGTTATCGACTTGGGCCTAACACGGGCTATATATAAAATGCAAGCTAATATGATCACACGTGAGTTGCATGATCAGCTAGCTATCACAGACTATATTGAATCATAGGATATAAGGTATGATTACATATCCACTAATACTTTTCCAACCCCCGACTAGTATACGAATCTAAACCACGACACATTATAAAACTTATATCATACTGCACGATCTATAATATCATGCACTATGATGACGGTCTATATAATCACTGAGATATCATGGTAATCACTGAGTAATCGTGAAGCATGACACGGTGATCACTAAGTCATCATGACAATAATATCTCATGACCAAGATCCACGTATACCAATCCGTGAAACCATCGTGTCAAGATTCAAGTATCTCAATACTAAATACATAAAACATAGAGAATATCAAATAAAAAAAAACTATCAGAGAATTTACTCGCTTGTGGTCCTGTGCAAATGGTATATCTCGATATCCCAGCTGGTGTTACACGCACCTATATATGAATAGCATGTCACTTGGTGTAATGAATGAGAAAAAAGCTAAATGCACTAAATATGCTTTCTAGGCAATTTCTAAGTCACTCTAGCTAAACTAGGTCAACCTTACTCAAAATAGTCAAACTTAAGTTACACACAAGTTTTTAGGTCCACATTAAGGTAATTAGTCCATATTGGTCACTAACTAGCTAATACTAGCATATTTAGCTATATTAGCTAATACCCTAAGTATCAACTAGATATACCATATATACCAATAATATCCTAATCTCGGTATCTTGACATGTCACTACCCAATTCTAGAAAATAGGATTTTTCTTTTTTTATTTGGTAAATTGTGTATTGATCATAAATAATTATATTTATATTTAATTAGTGGTTGTATTTATTTCTATTGGTTGTTTTAGGGTTTTGGCTAGTCTTGACCCATGTCAGACCCTGGTGGACCCATATCAGACTTATTTATGGGTTTAGAATAGCTATTATATTTTTATTTAGTTAGTTGGAGTATTTTGGATTAGTTACAATGGCTTTAGAAAACCCCAAACCTAAACCCTATTTTAGCATGACTAATTTGGAGGGTATTTTAGTCATTGTGTTATGTTGCAAAACCATAACCCTATTTTATGTACATGGCCGGCCATAACCACACCCCTCCCTTTCTTTTTTATTTCTCCATCTTCTTTTCCACTCTTCATTCTTCTTTCTTCACCTCTTCCCTTTACTTTTCTCAATTCCAAGTAAGTATTTCATCTTTCTTTCTCTTCCCTCATTTATTTCTCCCATTAATGTAAACCCTAATCCTATACTTTTCTCTAACCTAGGTGTGTAGAGCCTAGACTTAGTGTAGAGGCTTGACTTGGAGGCTTGGAGGCTTGAGAGTCATGATTTCTAGGTTTTTGGAGACTTTGGCCTTGGGATTCCAACTCCCAAGAGATAAACCCTAACTTTTCTCTTTGTGATTGCCTTAATATAGTGTAATTAGTAGTTTAGAACCTTCCTAGACCTTAGGGATACCCATGGGAGGAAGTTAGAACTTGTTTGGTTGTGTTTAGAGACTTTGACATTAGGTTTTGTGTCAATTTTGGGTGAAATTCGAGATTGACCCAATTTTGGGTGATGTCCTAGGTTAGACGGACCTAGGTAGACATCCATGGATGTCTTGAGGGTATGTACGTATTTCCGTTCCGACATGTGAGGTCGTGTCGCAGAGATTTGGATGTTTCGGGCAATTTGGGGGTTTTTCGTCGCCGTGGGTTCCACATGCATGTGGGATTTTGCCACGGACCTAGAATCGGAGAGTTAGAAATTTTTTTTGAGGTTCTAGACATCGATTATAACTCGTGGGTAAATTTTGGGTCGATTCCGAGTAGGTTTGGTATGCGTTTCATGAGGTATCGCGAGACGCACACCAAGTGTTCGTCAAAATGACCAAACGACCATTTCGACTTGGTTTCTAGGTTTCGGGCTTGCGCGCGGGTTGTTTTAGCTTCGGCGAGTTTATACTAGGGTTTTCGAGTTATATTTTATATATATGTGTATATATATGTATATGGATGGTTGTGCGTGTGTTGGTGTGGTTGTGTGTGAGGTTGTGTGGTTGTGTGTGTTTAATTGTTTGTGTGTTTAGTGTGTGTTTGTGTGTGAGTGTGTGGTTATATAGATACATATATATAGGTATATATATATATATGAGTGTGTGTGTATGTTTATATATATATATATATATATATATATATATATATATATATATATATATATATATATATATATATGTGTGTGTGTGTGTGTGTGTGTAGATATGTATATATGAGTGTATATATATATATATATATATATATATATATATATATATATATATATATATATATGTGTGTGTGTGTGTGCGTGTGTGTTTATATAAATATGTGTGTGAGTGTGTATATATATATACATATGTGTGTTTAAATATATATGTGTTTTTGTGTGTACCTATATATGTGTATAAGTGTATATATATATATATATGTTTGTGTGTGTGTGTATATATATATGTTTGTGTATATATATATATATATATATATATATATATATATATATATATATATATATATATATATATATATATATATATATATATATATCTATCTGTGTCGAGGTGTGTGTGTGAATGATTAGAGAAGGGGTGGGAGCAGCAGCTAATAGGTGCAGTAGCAGCAGCAGCTAGGGAGCAGCAGAATGGAGCAGCAGCTGCAGCAGCATGGCATTTTACAGTAGCGGCAGCAGCAGTTAGCTAGTGGCAGCAGCAGTTAAAGGGGAGCTATATATATTATATATATAATATATATATATATATATATATATATATATATATATATCCATACATATATACATATATCTATTTACCCATATATATATATATGGTAAATAGATATTATATATATATATATATATATATATATATATATATATATATATATATATATATATATATATATACTTAGATATATATATATTTGCCTAAAGATATGGCTAGGTATATATATATATATATATATATATATATATATATATATATATATATATATATATATATATATATATATATAGATAGTTATCTAGTTAGTTAGTGTTAGAGATGGGTAGGTGAGTTATCTCAATACCCTGAGATAACAAGGTATCTCAATACCTTGAGATACTCAAGGTATTGGGTATCGGGGCGAGGTATTAGGCGTTTGCCTAGGATTAGATTAGAGTTATGTTTTATATATATATATATTATATATATATATATATATATATATATATATATATATATTATATATATATATATATATGCGTGTTAGTATATGCATTAGTGGGTTTGTGCGGGGTATATAACATAGGTTGAGATATCGGATACCGAGGGTATCCCAGTATCTCAAAGAGGCGAGTTTGAGGGTTTACTAGCTTAATGAGCTAGTTTTGACCTAGAATTTTAGGGACACCCTAGTTTGACCTAGAGTTGACCGTAATTGCCCCCATTGACCGCCAAAGTCAATGTTTGACCTAAGTTTGACCCAGAGTTGACTTTTTGGACACCGAGATGACTTTTTGACCCAATTTTCACCGGTTTGACCCGTTCGACCTAGAATAACCCTAGAATCTTGTTTTTAGTTATTTTATATCTGTTTAACTCTTTAGAACTCCGTTTAACCTT